>JAVFHW010078561.1:0-44237 GCA_032159205.1 Eurystomus glaucurus suahelicus
TCTGTAACCCTCACAGTCAAGAAGTTCCTCCTCATGGTGAGGTGGAACTTCCTGTGCTCTAGCTTGCATCCATTGCCCCTTGTCCTATTGCAGGGCACAAGTGAAAAGAGGTTGCCCCTTTCTTCTTGACAACCAGACCTCATATAGTGATACACATTAATTAGATCCCCTCTCAGTCTTCTCTTCTCCAGACCAAAAGGCCCCAGGTCTCTCAACCTTTCCTCATAAGGCAGGTGTTCCAGTCCCCTAATCATCCTCGTAGCCCTCCATTGGACTCTCTCAAGTAGATCTCTGTCCCTCTTCAACTGAGGAGCCCAGAACTGAATCCAATACTCCAGGTGAGGTCTCACTAGGGCAGAGTAGAGGGGAAGGAAGACCTCCCTCGACCTGCTGGACACACTCTTCTTAATGCACCCCAGGGTACCGTTGGCTTTCTTGGCCACAAAGGCACATTGCTGTTCCATGGATAACTTGTTGTCCACCAGGACTCCAAGGTCCTTCTCCACAGAGCTACTTTCTAGCAGATTGCCTCCTAACCTGTACTGGTGCATTTTGTTGCTCCTTCCCAGGTGCAGGACTCTGCTCTTATTCTTGTTGAACCTCATTAGGCTCCTCTTTGCCCAGCTCTCCAGTCTGTCCAAATCCTGCTGAATGGCCGCACAGCCTTCAGGTGTATCAGTGAAACCTCCCAGTTTTGTATCATCAGCAAACTTGCTGAGAAGACACTTTGTCTCCTTCATCAAGGTTGTTGATGAAGATGTTGAACAGGACTGGACCCAGCACTGATCCCTGAGGGACTCCACTCGTTACAAGTTTCCAGTTGGACTTGGAACCATTGGATTACCACTTTATGGGCTCTATTGTGTAGCCAGGTCTTAATCCATCTCACTGTCTGTTCTTCTACCTCACACTTCCTGACCTTGCTCACAAGGATGTTATGGGAAACTGTGTCAAACGCGTTGCTAAGGTCAAGGTAGATTACTTCCACTGGTTTCCTTGCATCTACCCATTCAGTCACAACATCGCAGAATGCTGTCAGATTAGTCAAGCATGATTTCCCCTTGGTAAATCCATGCTGACTACTCCTGATAACCTTCTTGTCTTCCATGTGCTTAGAGATGACCTCCAGAATGAGCTGCTCCTCCATTTTTCCAGGGATGTAGGTGAGGCTGACTGGTCTGTAGTTTGCTGGATCTTGCTTCTTGTCCGTTTTGAAGACTGGAGTGACATTGGCTTTCCTCCACTCCTCAGGCACCTCTCCTGTTTGCCACGACCTTGTGAAAATGATGGAGAGTGGTAGAGCAACAACATCAGCCAGTTCCCTCAACACTCTTGGGTGCATCTCATCAGGGCCCATGGACTTGTGCGTATTCAATGCTTTGCATACCAGACCTTGCTCTGCACTTGCAACACTGTATTTTATAGTACTGACATAGAGCCATCTTTTTCTTGAGAGGGTCTTTCTGTGTCTTCTTGTCATTCTGTGTCTTCTAATTTCATTTCTACCTCGGGTAATTAGATGTGACTGTTAACTGTGAGTAGAATTTTCAGAGGAGGCGAGTATAATGTCCACCTTAACAGGAGATGAGAGAAACAAAGAGCACCATTGGTAACCAAAGGCAAAAAGTTTACAATTGCCTTCTGTGGTGGTTTAGACCCTACCAGCACCTGAACCATGTGGCCACTGCCCCCCCCACTCCTGCAGAGGCATTAAAAATGCATTTGTGGGTTGAGATAAGGAGGATTTACTACAGCAATTCAAAAGCAACAGTCAGAACAACGACAGTAACAACAACAGTGATAACAGAGTACAAAACAAGAGCTATAAAGTGTACAGACCCAGAGCAGGGGACTGCGGGGAGACAGAAGGGTGCAAGTTGGTTGCTGCCACGCAAACAAAGGAATTCCAACTAAAGGAAGTCGGAATGCCCGTGCCTTGGGTCATGGAGCATGACGTCAGCACGATATCAAATAGCCTGGCTGTGGCTCTGCTCGTCTCCATCTGGCTCCAGTTGGCTCCTCTCCACTCCGCCCCACTTTGCTTTGCTCCACTTGGCTGGGCTGTGGCTGCCTCCCAGCTCCTGGTGAAAACTAAACCTATCCTGGCTGAATGAGGACACTTTCCTAAGGCATGCAGTAAGATACTGTGCTTGAGCACAGGCATCACGAGTATTAGTAAGATATTGCTGAGTTGCAAATGAGAAATACCACTGATCTAATTGATATGCACTTGTTTTTCTTAGGCATAAGTGTATTGGTTGGCTTTCAGAATATCTGCAATGAAGTAATAGGTTTTCCACACTGCTGCTCTCATTGTTCTCTAGTAATAAGCTATGGTCTAGTAAATCCATCTGAGTTTTGAATGAGGTATTTGTGTACTTTAGGATTTAATTGCTTTGTATATATGTGTGTGAACTGTAACATTCACGTTGTGTGGCTTGTTGTGCTGTTACAGCGCTTTCCAAGGATCTTTGTTTCTGGTACCTGAAATGTCTGTAGTATTGTTTTGACTTGGCCTATCCTTTTTATGGATGAAGCAGCATTATGCCATTAAACTACCTATTTTACCATGTAATCCAATACAAAACATAGTATCACATTATCTTACGAAGTCAGAACGAATGTCCAGTACCACAAAGTGCCACTCAGGGCAATGAGTTAAAGCACAGTAGAAGATACAAACAAAATGATTCCTCTACAACAATTTTTTGGTAATACTTCTATAGTTACCTGTGCCATCCTTATATATCAAAAGGTATCACAAAACAGTGTAATTTTTTTAAAGGTAGAGATATTTTATATTTTGGCAGGAGGTATTCTATCCCTTACTCTATTTTTTTGTATCATCTTGTAGCTGTATTTGGACTGACCTGATTCGGTTGCATTTAAAAGTCTATGTATAACTGTGAGTAGTGATGCCCCTGACAGTGTTTCCCATGTGCATGCAATATATTTTAAAGAAGAGATTACAGATCATGAGCAGTTTTACAACCAAAGAAAAATTGGGTATTTCAAAACACAGAATACATATAATGTAGGACACATCAGTTCAATAAACTGTGTAGGGCATGGTGAAGTTCATAGGCTTGATGTTTTGGGCTTTTTTGATATTAAAGAAAAATAGGAGATTGTGTAACACAATAAAGTATGAAATTGGTGATGGTTTGGAAAGTAAAATAAAAGACCCTTTTGGGCCTTGATAAAGGAAAAAAGAAATCAGTCATCCATGAAATGTATAGGTAAGTTTAGTTTGTATAAAAAAGCATCACTTTTTCCAAAGTCTGTCCTATTGAAATACAAGATTTTGGTTAACATCAGACATAGATACATAAAAATTCCCCAAACCTAAACAATCATGTGTGCTTGATACCTATATTATTGGCTCACAGCCAGCATATTCCGTAGCAAAAGAGAGGCACAATGTACATGAAATTGGCAAGAATCTAAGGGTTTTGGTTTACATTAACGTGAAATATTATTTTGAAGGTTTATGCAAGAGCCTACTGTGAGACTTCCTGCAAAATGTTGTTCTACATAGTAGAAGTAGTGTCATAAGTAGCTATGGGGACTTTATAATTACTTTAATTATTAATGAAGCGCATATGTAAGCATGTGCTTTTCTTGAGCACTGATGTATCAGTGATTTGTGAAAACTGGAAGAGGCTGGTTGATAGGCATGGAATTGATGGACTAATTTTTTCTGTGTTCTCCGGCCACTTGTGTCATAAAAATCCCCTATCTTCTGAAAGGGTTATATAAGGAGCAAAGATTTACTTTGCAAAGCTATCAGAAAATCCTTGGAGTACAGGTACTCATATACCACCTAAAACTTTAAGTTAGAGAACCTCACAGTATTTCTTTCATTCCTAGATTCGAATGTGAACTGAAGTGCCACAGTGCTCAGCCTGGCAAGGTCTTGCTTAGTTAGGTACTTGGTCAGTCAGTGGAAGCCACATCCCTGTATTGTGCACTTTCATGTTTTGTTCCACCCTTGAGGACACTTTTACAGCTAAAAAAATGTCAACAGCATTCAGCATACAAGGTAGAGAAACATGTGAACTTGGCTGATTAAGAAATACCACAGAGTTTGTAATTATTATGTCTTGCCTTTCTGGATTCATTACTGTTCTCAGGTCATCTCCATTTTGGGGATTTACATTCCTCAAATAGATGTGCACAGATAGCATGATTTAGAGAGATCGAGCTACCTATGAAGTCTTTGAAAAAGTAAAAATACATGAGGTGGTGTCAGTTGTTTCCTTTACAAGGCAGTCACTGTTAAGTAATGGAGCATCCCTTCCCTTTGCTAACTCCTACTCACTCTTTAAGATATTTTATGTTGTTTTTAAGCTCATCATGCATGAGAGCTCAGTAGTTCTCCTAGGATAAACAGTGTTTGTGGAGTACATGTTTTCTGGTATCTGGTCTGTTTTGAGAAGCTTGTTCTGTACCACCAGCCTGCAGCTCTGACTTCCAAAGCTTAAGTATTCCTCACTAAGACCTCTTCCATTAAGTCAACAGTAACTTTTGTGATCAACTGTTAGAGCTTTCAGGTGAAAAAATCGTGGTATAATTCCACTCATCTTGCCATTGAGAGTATGTTCATCAGTAGTTACAGTGTTTCATCCAGCAATGAACTGAAAAAGATAATAATACTTTCAAATATACTTCCTATTGAAATTATCACGTGATTGAATTAAGGAATAGGGCAAGGTAAAGTAATACTGCCTCTTGTTTGTACTAAAGGTACCTGTATAATAATAATGGGAATAATCTCTTCAGTTTTTGCCCATTTTTAAACTCAAGAGTGAGTTTTCTTACTTCTTCTTTGGCAACTTGAGCATTCCTTTCTCAAGGACTTTCAAGCACTTGGACTTCACTATAACAGAAACGTTTGGTAAATTAAATTACATGATTAAATACTCTTAACTGAGAACTGCTTCAAAGACTCACGAAATCTCCAAAGATACTAGGTGACTTCCATGGACTTTAGAGTTTATTTTTACTGAAATCAATTATGACATGTCTAGTTGATTTGTGAAAGTGATAATTAACGCAGTCCTAGTTAATTAATTTGATAGTATCATGCAATTAGAATAACATGATATGCAAATATTCTCAGTAGCAATTTCATGCATAGTCTGCAGACTTTGAATTATTTGATAGAAGCTATTCTTACCCCTTGAATACAAAATAAACTGAAAAATGTGGTGGTTATATTCTCAAATGTTAATGTGCAGGAAAACACATACTGACATGATGTGTTACTTTACAGATTCTTACCATAAAAGCTGCTCTGTACATTCCAAATGTCTGAATGTCCTTTGCAGTAACTTTATTAAAGAGTATACTATCATGATAGTCACCAGTAAGAGCATAGAGGGAAGTGGTATTATATCCCAAATATAATGGTATTAATGGTTCATAAAATTTTATAAAGGCACCAGATTTTTTTAAATTCCATATTACAAACCACTCATTTCAGTAAAACATTTTAATTCTTTTAAAATAATCTATTTTGTCTGGGGAAGAAGAGGGTCACACATGGATATCTTAGTTCTGTTGCCTAAGCTGTAATACACATGGTCTTGTGTGTCACAGTAATGTTGTTAATTTGAAAATGGCCTAGACTGTAGACAGTGATACACAAGTGACTGTTTTCTATCATTGTGCTAAACAGAAATGAAGGATGTTAAAGAACATCCAATAAAAACCCTTCTTATGGTAAACAGAGTTGGGCCTCCTGATTGATCTTATTATATATAGTAATTAACCATTTTAGAAAAGAAAGTACATTATTAAAATTCCTGAGTTAGGACATTCATTTCCTCAGCTTAGGAACATGAGAATTTTAGTTTTTTACTGAAGTACTGTAAGTTTGAGAACTGCATTAAAAAAATTAAATTTTAAGATCACGTGCTGCAGTCACATCAAAAAGTATGTTGATTTTATGCAATAGAATTTAATGAATATTGTGAAGAAAATAACTTCAAGAATGGACAGTTTCAAAACCAGCAGCATTTGTGCACTGTGGTCAGACCTGCAGCCAGTATACACCACAGACACAAAATTATTATTAAAGAATAACTCACCAGGAAAAAAAAAATTTATACTTCTAATCATATCTCAATGGCAAATATATTTACTATTATATTTTTCCTTGCAATGTTCTCTTTAAATCATCTTATTGCTTTTTGAAAGTACATGCAACATCTATTTTATACATGGTAATTAGTGTATTTTTATAAGTTTCAGCAGCTTGTTTATTCTATCTGCCATGATTTAATTTAATGTTGTGATCACCCTTTCTGCCTATACTCTGTGATGTCACCCTGGACATTGCACATTTCCTTTGTATTTACATAACACCACCAGGAACCAGAGATAAGTCTTTTCAGTTTCAAAGTACAATGTAATCAGTCCCACAGGATATGGGGCTTTTGGCCATCTGCAGTGTAAATTCTTATGTCAAGCCTGAAATTGATCTGTCAGAGGGCTCAACAGTGGTGTAAGGTGGTTTAATTTCACTGTAGAGTTTAGGCACTGTTTTCGGGGGGTAATTAAGTAAAATCTGTAATTTCAACAAGCCACTTAAAGGCTGAATTAGGTATTGCTTGTGTTGTAATACACAAACTAAGTGGCCATAGTTATTGTTACAACTACTCATGACATGAAAAGCAAAGAGGAAATGTGTACTCCCACTTATTCATTAGTGTATACAACTTTAAAAGCTTTTGCCCTTCATATTTCCTCTCTATCTGTAGAAAACATGGTCATACACGATTTTGCTTAGAAAAGTGGACATAAATTGCAGTGAGATTATTAGATTATATTATTATGCTTGCTTGCGATTCAAAGCTATCTTACACTTTGACACTATTTCAGTTGCAGATGAGAGCACTGCCAGTTAAATACATTCACATTTGTAAAAAGATGAACTTACAACCTTCCTTGCTTTTTTGATATTAATTTTATGTAACTTAGCAGAAAGACTCCAATTTTGAGTAACTGCCTTGATTTTCCTACTTTTTTTTCTTCTCCCATCTGGCTAAATTAGCATAACAATAGTGACCATAATCGACTTGATTATTTCCTTGCTTGCAAAGAAAGGTGCCGTGTCACGTTTCATCCCTGGGGTACTGCAGAAAATAGGATGCTTTAGACCAGAATCTGAGCTAAAACTGTTAACGAGAGCCATCTTACTCTCAAGGGTTACTTCTTGTGTGATAATTGGTAAGCAGAGACAGCCTTCTTATTATGTTTTCTTATTCTCTTATACTTTTAAAAAGTCATCTATTTTTACCTGTTTCTTCTAAAGAAGATAATACAGTTCATAGCAAGATTATAAAAAGCTTGTAGTACACTCTTACAAGCATGTGATGTGAATGAGGGCTTCCAAGTGGAGAGTTCTGTGTACTTAAACAGCAAATGATATTAATCCAACTGTACTTAGAAGTAAAGTTGGGTTGTGGAGTTTGTGGTTTTTATTTGTTTCTTATGGAGCACTTTTAACTAGAGAGTTAAAGACCTAAACAGTCACAAACAGGGGATCTGAATATCAGTAGTTGCAGCCAGATGTATCTCTGTTCTTCTTCCAACTGTATGCATCCTAGGATCCCATATGAAATATGAAATGTGCTTCCTTATATTTAACCACATATACAAACATAATTGTCACCCTTTCCAAAGGTGGTCAAGACATAAGAGCACACACACAGTTCATAACATGTATCAGTATCTTTTATTTCAAAGATTGTGAATGCCAGGAAGTTGTGGCTGCCTTTGAAGATTCTAATATTCTTTGAGAGGGGGAAAAATGAATAGAGACTGGATCAAGCTGGGAATCAATGGTAAGCATGAAGCTATTTGAGAATGTGCAGTGTAGCATCTGAGGTTTTGCATGATCCAATATGTGGTATATAAATAGCTGTCCTGCATCTTTTGTGGTGGGTGAGTGGAAAATAAACCACAGCCTACTAGTTTGCACTAGGTCATGGCAATATGCTGGTAGCATAATATCTCAGGTTCACAGCAGAGGCTGACTTGAATCATGACCCATGAATATGATTCCAGTGGGATCTTCCAATGGCTCGACAAGTCCTATTTTACAGCTTTTTGAAGTCCCAAAGAGCATAAAACAAGGGCGGCAGCAGCAGATAGTGTCTGCTTATCTCTTATAAGACATGGAAGAAACTTATATCCAGAGTCACTAAACCAAATTAAAACACTGGGAAGATGATGTCATGGTTTAGATCCTTCTGGGAGCTAAGCACCACATGGCTGCTCACTTACACACACACACACATCCTCCACCACTAAACAATACGGAGAAAAAGGCAAAACACTGGGAGCTGAGATAAGGCAAATTTAATAGAACAGCATAAGAGGAGAAGAAACAACAGTAATAACAATAATAGTAATGAAACAATATATAAAACAAGTTATTTAAACTGCACTGACTGCCTAGAGCTTTGCCAGAGAACCCCACCCTGTCTGTCCCACCCTCCGCCCTTATATAACAGGTGTATTATCAAATATCCCATTGGCTGGTTCACTTGGCTATCTTACCTGTGGCCCCCTTCCAGTTTCTGGTGAAAATTAACCCTATCCTAGCTGAATCCAGGATATAACATATTATTTTAAATGTGATTTGTTTGATGATACAATAGTCAGTAAAACAGTGGCTGGACAAGGTAGTAGGCTCTTAATGTGGCATCTTAGACGGAGTTATGGGTGGAAAATTCAAACAGATCGCTATATTGCTGTTTGACAACAGAAACAAAGTCCTTTCTATTTCTAATACAGCTGATAAAAAAAATAATTGGGTTCCTGTTAAAGATTTTCCTTGAATAAGGTTTCAGAAAACCAGAGTATGAATCCTTTAAATACTTGTTGCTTTGTTTTTTTTTCATGTTTCTTTAAGAAACATCCAAATAGCCACAGAAAGTGACTATTTCAAAAAAATTCAGTTTTGAAGGAAAATGCTTTTGGCAAAATGCTTTTGATGCAGTTGTAGTTGAAATCTCACAGTTAAATTGCAAGTAGAGACCTTAAGTGCCTGACCAGCATACATGTATCCACATGGTTAATAATTCAGCATCCTTTGTTTTACTTTAGGCTTAGACTTCATGGTCTTTTTGTACCAGAGAAGAGGGCAGAATTGATTTTTCTGAATCCTGTTGTTTTGTTTACATTCAATGTCTTCAGCTCATCTTAAAAAAGCCTCATGATTTAAAGCCATTCAGCATTTACAGAGGTTCACATTATTAAGTAGGATTAAAATTTTTACTGGAAAAAACCCACTGTGTAGCAGGAGGGCCTCTCAAAGCTGGTTTGTTTGTTACTGAAAACTGATAAATTTGTTCATATATTGTTTTGGAGGGCAGTCCAAAGTTCAACCGATTCAAACTCTATTGGAGGCAATACATGTAATGCATGAGCAGAGCACCATATTGACACTTAGATGCTGGGGCTCTGTTCTCAGCTCTTTTACTCACTTCTGTGGCTGTCTGGAATAGTTATTTCTTCTCTTTTTTGTGTTAAAAAATAGAGTTAAAAAATAGCGGAATTTTTATGGTTTTGACTGGAAGGTGACAGGAGAAGCAAATCTTGTATTAGAAATTTTTTTCTGCATGACATGAATTCTTGCTTCTATTTGAAAAATGGATTAAAGTCTCTTTGATTCTTTATTTCAGAACAAAACTTTTGCTTAGAGATTGTTAATTTTTAGATCATAATTCAACTTTGTTTACACCATTACTCACCTTAAAAAGACTTCAAAAAGGCATATATGTATTGCGAAGTTTCCTCAAGATGTATGAATTGCACAGTGGTTGAGGTGCACCTTTACATTCAGTTGCTCTAAAAAGAGTCCTGCTTATACACTCTGAGACCACTTTGTGATGGGAGCCTGGGTATTGTAAGCAGAGAGGATTTGTATGCTTGCTTCAATAGCTCTTTTCTGATTAAGAAAATAAAAAGCCAAAATCAAAACTCTAATGCAGAGGCATGTTCATTCTGCTGTTACACTGCAAGTGGCATAGGGCTATAGCTGGGATTTGACTCATGGATATTGCTCTTATATGAAGGTTTTTTCTTTGAGTTGTATTTCACTTCAGATATCAATGTTTCTGCTTAACAGTGACATTTTGCATACTGCTTGTTATTTACATATTCAATGAAGAATTTATAATGTATTCTTTACTGTAGGATATGTATTTATGACCAAAAAATCAAGAATTAATATTTATTTGTTTGCATCGAGAAGTAGAACTAATTTTTTCCCCTGTTATTTAAAGGAAAGTATTTAGGAAAATACAGACAATAAAGCTTGACAGAAAAAGGGATCACGCTGGATTTTCTGAGCACGTTTCTGGGAGAACCTGTGTTCAAATGAATAGTTTTTTCTGCCATTAGTTTTTGCATATTACATAATACATATTAACAGCATGCTAAAAGAAACACTCTAAATAAATGGAAGAAAGTCTTATAAACCAGCAGTTCCTACTACAACTTCCCTCTTCTAAGAAATTATTCTTTTAGAAATAGTTGTATTGACAAAATAAAGACCTTGTGTCAAATTCATTGTGGAACAAAGCATCACTCATTGAAGGGTCAGGATGGCTGGCTGTTGTCCTGTCTTCTTTCTGTGTCTGGTTATTTGCCTCCAGCTGGACTGACACAGTGAGAAGAAACAATTGCTCTTACATTTTTAATCCACAAGCTGCTAAGCAAGATATCTAAGAAAGTATTAGAACCAGAAAAACTAGAGTAGTCACTGTCTGTTTTATCAACAACCCATGTTTTGAAATAATCTTGTTTCCCCTGATGGTGCTGAGATCCTTTACTTGAAAGTTAGTAATCTCTCACTGTTTTGTAAGCTTGAAATAAGGACAAGGACGTATGAATTTGAAAAGAAACCTCATTTGTAAATCTGCCTGATTTCGTATGTTTAAATTAGATGATTCATTTTAGCATAAATGCATGGGTGGTTTTGAACTTTGTGTATGAAACACATTTGATATGGAAAACATTTCAGCTTCTGCAGACATTTGGTACGATGAAGGTTAACACATACGGTATGTAAAATCTGAATCCCTCTCAGGGAAATCCTTATTTGAATTGTAAATGAGAAATTTCTAAAAGTATAATTAGCTTTTCTTGATACCTTTTTCTCCTCATTCTGTGAAGAAATATCACTCAAACAAGGAAAGAAAGGAGGATGCTTCCTCTTGCACTGTCATGTTCTCTAATTCATACCTCACCTCTTATTCAGTAAATCTCAAGTGGGTTCTGAGTTTGAGCGTCTTAACAAACTTAGCAATTAAAGGAAGAAAAAATATTATAATAGCCTCCCTAATGGTAGCTGATGAGAGTGCTCCAGGAAAACATTCTAGAAAAGTAAAGTGATTTCTAAAGGTGTACTAGTTTTCTCTGATTTGAAAGGCAAACAAAACACTTCTTTTCTTTCCTGGATGGACTACTAATTGATCCCTAATTCCAGGCATTTGTGATTCTTGTTTGTCTTGCAATGGTATGGCTGATGGTAAGAACCCAGCTGTCATTTTCAATGCATTGTCTGTCCACATGTGAGAAGAGTAATGTGACTTTTGTTGTTTATTTGTTTGTTTGTTTATTTTTCTAATTCTAAAAGCATTTTATAATCTGGGAGATAAAGAGTTCTTCTGAACTTTATTTACCTCTGCACCTCATATTCTCATCTATAAAGATGAGGAACACCATTTCACTTACCCTTGTACTTAGCAATTTTGTGGGAGGAGAGACAGAAGACTTACTTAAGCTCTTGAGAGATATACTGATCAAAAACATTGCCCATTTAAGGAAAGCAGAGGAGAATGTATGTCATGTCCCAAAATCAAGGTTCATATAAAAAATTTCCAGGAATCTGGGGAGAGGTTCAGAACTTAAGATTCTGAAGCATACTTCCCTCTTAAGGAAAAATTAAAAGATTCAAGGCTTATACTTCATCTCAAGGTGAAAAGGAGGAAGCAGTGTCTCTTGGCAAGGTGAAGTGGAAGCTGAATCACGTGGCTGAGAGACAGATATTTTACCCAACAATGGAGTGAGCTGATTCAGGAGATGACAATGATTTGAACTACAGGAAGAAACATATGCATCACGCATTGTTGCCAGCACTTTCTTTAAAGAGAGACTTAAGTAATAGTTCTACTGATAGTTATTTCTTTTTTATTATAGTAAAGCAACATTCAAATCACATGTTGAAGGTATCAGAACAGCTAGAAATCAAGTGGTTTGTTTGCTTTTGATATTTTTTTACTTCCCCTCTCCCTTTAATGCATATAGAGATTATACAGATTCTGATTTCTTAACATAATCTCAGGGACTGAGTAAAATCTCCAGCCCTTTGAGGGTGATTGAGATTGTGTAAATGTATAAAGAACTGGAGGCAATGTTGTAGAAGCCTAAAATTAGGAGGAAATGTCTGAATTGCTCAGGATTCACAAGAGCTAAAACTTTTTAATAACTCTTAGCTCTGGGGTATTTAGTAAGGGGATAAAAATAAATTACATGGAAAATTTAGAAAACTTCTAAATGGTTCTCTGGACCAGAATGAAATAAAATGCAGGATTTATGTAAGACAGAAACATGAATTCTTACTACTCATGGCAAGGATTCACTTTTATGTATGAAATAGTTTTGTTTTAATTTTAATCATTAAAAAAAGCCTTTGACATTGCAGTTTTTAATGTTAAATAATAAAAGTTTGATATGATTTCCACATAACCCTGCTTTTCAAGTACTTATGTCAAAAGCAATGTATATTAGTCTTAAATAGGTTTAACATTCACTTTGTGTCAGTTTTGAGAAGCTGGAATCAATAAGCACAATCTCACCTATCAGATGAAAGTAAAAGAAATGCAAGCCTATGAACTCATATCCCCTTTGCAGGCAGTTTTTATTTATTTATTTTTATCCTACAGTTATTCTACCTTTATTTCACAGCATGTGTTACTTCTCACTTGTAAAAGAAGAAAAGGTATTTTAAAAATAAATAAAAGAAAAAGAGTGAAAAAAATCCTCACAATCCATTCTACTTCTCCACTTACATTGTTTGCCTGTCAGGAGCTATGCTCTGACATTAACCTTCGCAACTGTTTGTGTATGCCACAATTTTGGCACATTCAGGCTTTTGTTAATGACCTGTAATTTTGTTTTCATCCACTTAACTTTACAGGTTGGATACCTTTGGAGTGATCCTTGAACCTGTGTTTAAACTATAAAGTGCTGCAAATCTGTATTCAAACCTAAAGCAGTCTTAAAGGTGGCAGCTGGCAAGAAGATAAATTCACATGGCTTGCCAAGTAACTTGGGCAGCAGCATGCTCCAAGGTGTGGAATTACTGCTGCTGTAGACAGAGGCACGTTGGCTCTCGTCTTATTGCTGATTGGTTTAGTTGGCTGAGTTTGTCCTTCTTTGTCTATATCTTTCAGTATTTATTTGACATACTCTTTCACAGTGTGTTTTCTCTGGAAGACAAGTGAAAGAAAGGTGCCATTTGGGATTATTTAGAAGAGATGCAAAAGAGAACGAATAGATGCAGTGCTTGAGGCTATGGTGTAGTGGTTAGAGAGGATTTGGTGTAGTGGTGTAGTGGTTAGAGTGATGCTAGGAGAAGGTTGGACTTGATGACCCTGGAGGTCCTTTCCAACCATAACAATTCTGTGATTCTGTGATTCTGTGATTCTGTGATTCTGTGAAAATGTATAATTTCATAGGTTTGCACAAATAATCTTTTTCCTACTAATATGTAAAAATTAGATTTCATTAGTGTTGATACACTATTGTTAAAAGCCAGGGTGAAAGTCAGAACTCTACCTTGCCCTTTTGTACTTTTTTTTCTCTCTTATTCCTCTATTCCCAGTCCCCTCTCTCCAGCTTTATGTGGCTTTTTCAGAATACCTCATAGCCTTTCCAGCAAAAGACTTTCAGAAAACCATTTAAACTCGTATCTTTAAATTCCTTTAGCATTTTGAAAAGTTCTCTTAAGCTGAGAAGTGGGATTTATAAGCCAGTGGGCTTTTCTCCTAAAGCTGCTTTTATAGTTCTGTTTTTTGTCTTTGTTTTTGTTTTTTACTGTTCCATTCTATTCTTCCTTTTCTCCTTCCATAAGCTCTGACAAGACCCTTTAGTCCAACATTTCCCTCCCATCACCCATGTTTTAAAGTGTTAAAATATATTTAGGAGTTCTGGTTTGGTTAATTTCTGGTGTTGAACTCCTGGACCTTACCATACCAAAATTAAATTTCATATGAAAGTTTAATAGAGCATGAGGAAACTCAGATTTGCACCAGTCAAACACGTTGTGGATCTAAGGCAGAAATAAGGAGGTAGAGGGCTTTTGCGGGACAGCTCAGTGCTGACAGCTGAATGCCAGGATGTGGATGTGGAGAAAGTGTATTTTGCTCCACTGAAGCACTAAGGCGAGGCAGCAGTTGGTACAACCAGGACTAACTGTGCTGGCTGTGAAGCATTTTCATTGGATCCATTCCAGCCAGCCTTACTGAATTCCCTTAAACACTCTAGAGGTAGTAAAGTACTGAGGTACTTATCTGTTTCAGGAAGGTCTAGTTATAAGCTATGCCAATGTGGTTTTGCTGTGCATTCAGTGCCATCTATTTAAAATGTACTCAGCAATCAATTTAAACTTGTTATTCTCACTGGTGTTTGAAAATTTAATAAGAAATTACCAGAGTCCATTACTTTTTAAAAAATTTTTACTGAGATGCTGTTCAATTTCAGACCTTAAAGCATTTGTGCTCTCCAGAATATTGAATTGAATGAGTCTATAAATCACACCAGCTCTTAGTGGTATTTTTCTTAACTGATTTATTTGGCTGAATTATATAGTATTTCCTTATGGAATGAGCAAAAAGGAAATGCAAATCAGAAGTTAGACCATAAATATAAGGCACTGCAATGCTTATCAAATCAATGGGCAGCAGATCACATGACTCTCTTCCTATTTGTTGTTATTGTATTGGTCTGCTTTTTGTCAGTACCTACAGGGAAAAAAACATGTTCTCCTAAAATCTATAAATTCATAAAATGCAATTCTCTGTAGAGTTCCATATGTCCCTTGTTGATCTTAGATGAGAATATGCAGAGAATCTAGGACAGGATAACCGAATTATTGTGGTTTCCTTTTCCATTTCCTTTTCCCACTTTATAACAAAGCACTTTTTTTTTTGGCCAGTGTTTTTGTAATTTACTTCTTATTGAAGAAAAAAAATTACTTAATTTGTTTTCTGTTTATATTATTCATTAAGAATACCAGCAAAGTGTTCCAAAATGTGGATGACTTCTATTTTAAATTACTACAATGTTACTCAGACACAGTTAGACTAATACTTTAAAAAAGTGATCACACTCTCATTCTTGTCAAGTATCCTCAGAAAAGTATAGGGACACCATCCAGTTGTATGGAAATGGGATCAGGAAGGCCAAGGCACTGCTGAAGCCTTGTATGTCAATCAAAAAGGAAGGTCGAAGAAAGCATACTGCATAGACGAGCAAGTTTGTAAGCTGGTAACAGCCGATGAGAAGGCTGAGGTACTCAAGAACTATTTTGCCTCAGTTTTCATGGACAACCTCTCTGCTCACACCTCCCAAGTCACTGGGCCACAGGACAGGGACCAGGATGGCAAAGCCCCTCCCACTGTAAGAGAAGATCAGGTTCATGACCACCTGAGGAGCCTGAACATACGTAAGTTTCTGGGATCTGATAAGATGCATCCCAGAGTCCTGAGGGAGCTGGCTGATGTAGTTGTCAAGTAATTCTCCATGACATTTGAAAAGCCACGGCAGTCAGGTGAAGTCCCTGGTGTATTGGAAAAAGGGAAACATTGTACCCTTTTTTATAAAAGGTAGAAAGGAGGACCCTGGGAACTATTGACTTGCCAGCCTTACTTTTATACCTGGGAGGATCATGAAACAGATCCTCCTAGAAGCTCTGCTAAAGCCCATGGAGGATAGCAAGGTGATTTGAGACAGCCAGCATGGCTTCATCAGAGACAAGTCCTGCCTGACCAACCTAGTGGCCTGCTATAATGGAGTGACTACATCAGTGGACAAGGGAAGAGCTATGGATCTCATCTACCTGGACTTCTGTAAAGCCTTTGACTTGATCCCCAACAACATCGTTTTCTCTAAATTGGAGAGATATAAATTTGATGGGTGGACTGTTCAGTGGATAAGGAATTGGTTGGATGGTGGCATCAGAGGGTAGTTGTCAATGGCTTGATATCTAGATGGAGATCCATGACAAGTGACGTACGTCAGGGTTCCCTACTAGCACCAGTGCTGTTTAACACCTTCATCAATGACATGGTGGGATCAAGTGCACTCTCAGCAAGTTTGCAGATGACACTAAGGTGAGTAGCACAGTTGATATACCTGAGGGACATGATGCCATCCAGAGGGACCTGGACTAGCTTGAGAAGTGGGCCCATGAGACCATCACAAGGTTCAACAAGGCTAAGTGCAAAGTCCTGCACCTGAACTGGGGTAATCCTGAGTACCAGTACAGGCTGGGGGATGACGGGATTGAGAGCGGCCCTGCAGAGAAGAGCCTGGGGGTACCGGTGGATGAAAAGCTGGACATGAGCCAGCAATATGCAATCACAGCCCAGATGTTGGGCTGCATCAAAAGAAGCATGGCCAGCAGGGTGAGGGAGGTGATTCTGCCCCTCTACTCTGCTCTGGTGAGACTTCACCTGGAGTACTGCATCCAGCTCTGGAACCCTCAGCAAAAAAAGGACATGAACCTGTCAGAGCAGGTTCAGAGGAGGCCATAAAAATTGCCAGAGAGCTGGAACACCTTTTCTCTGAATAAAGGCTGAAAGAGTTGGGATTGTTCAGCCTGGAGAAGAGAAGGCTCTGAGGAGACCTTGTTGCAACCTTTCAGTACTTAGAGGGGGCCTACAAGAAAAATAGAGACAGTCTTTTTAGCAGAGCCTGCTGCAAGAAGACAAGGGGTAATGGTTTTCAACTAAAAGAGGGTAGCTTTAGACTAGGTTTGTGTAGGAACCAGGGGTTAATGCCTCAGACCTTGTGTGCTGAAGGAAGCATTGTGATACATGTGTGCTTGAGGAGACAAGGAATTCATTGGAGGATGCATCTACCCCTTGTAGATAAGGATTTCGGCCATGCACCTCCCTGTCTCCTTGCACAGGCCAGTGCCTGCCCCTTGTAGAAAAGCAGGTTGACTACACACCTCACCAGAAAGATCATCCAGTGAGAACTTGATACAGGGGCACTGCAACCCCTGCCTCAACTGAAGGAAAGGCTTAATGCTACCCTTTCCCCTCCTGTGCGTGCAAGGAAAGGTGACCGCTCTCTTGCACCTTTCATGTAAATTAGTTACCATTCTTTACTCTTTCTATGTAAATTAGAGAACACCTCGACACCATGAGGCTATGAAAGTACAGTAATACATTGATTTGGCACGCACCACCATCAAGGAATTGGACAAGACAAGTCATCGCTGTACCAAGGGCTGGTGATCCTAAACTTTTCGCTCTCTTCCTTCTCTCTCTCTCTCCCTCTGTTGGCTGCACTAATGCTGGAACCTGGATCTCTCTCTTCTTACCTTTCCCTAGTGAGTAACATAAAGCATGAATCTTGCTCGCATAGCAAGTAATGGGCATTTTTGTCAACCAGCAAGCCTCATTAAAGGATAGAAGTTTTGTTTACCACATTGATAGATGTTAAGCTCAATTACAGTTATGCCAATTTGTTATCATATTGATTTGCCATCATATGAATATTATCTTTTCATTGTTAAGCCCAGTTATACAATAAATTGCTTTTGTTTACCCAATGGATCAGTGCTGTGTACACCTAACTCTAACCAAGAGAACTGGCATATCTGAGTCACCTCTTCCCACTGTTTTGGTGGAACACGACAATATAAGAAAAAAATGCTTGATGATGAGGCTAGTGAAGCACTGGAACAGGTTTCCCAGGAAGATGGTAGATGCCCCATCCCTGGATATATTCAAAGTCAGGTTGGCTGGTCTTTGAGCAACTGGGTAAAGATGCCCTTGCACACTGCAGGGCGGTTGGACTAAATAGGTGAGACCTTTAAAGGTCCCTTCCAGCCCAGACATTCTATGATTCTATGATTTCCATATTTCTGTAAAAGATAATGATTTTCATGGGATTTTCTTCAATATCCATCACACTGGAAATAAAAAAGATTGAAAGAAATCCTCCACAAAGAGTAGTTAAGGTTGCAGAGAAAGGAAAATTGTTATTTTGAAAACTAATCTAGTCTCTGAGAAGTGAGGGATTGAAGAAGACAGAATTCTCAAAATTTAGAAAGCTCTATTAATTTTTTCCTTAATATTTTGCAAAAGCTG
Source organism: Eurystomus glaucurus suahelicus (assembly GCA_032159205.1). Lineage (NCBI taxonomy): Eukaryota > Metazoa > Chordata > Aves > Coraciiformes > Coraciidae > Eurystomus > Eurystomus glaucurus. The sequence continues at coordinate 18,402 of JAVFHW010078561.1, forward strand.
ACATTTAGATTTCAGCAAACAGAGAACAAATTCTTCATATGTTTTATTGAAAATTGCATCTCTATATTAAAGTGAACATAAATAATTTTTAAGAGTTGTTTAACTCTTGTAAAATTAAACTACAGCTTTTCAATATGTCTTTTAAAGTGTCTATGGACTAAAAATATTTTATTTTTAAACAGGATATAGTTGTATTCAAATAAAAGTTATTTATTTTCCCTTCTGTATTTCCATTTTATCACAGCAATAAAACTGTATACATGGTGACTCCTGCAACAATGTAAGTGTACCCCATCTTGGGGACTGATGTTTTTCCTCAGTAACTAAAAGTCTTGGTAATATCGAAGGAACGTTTTCACTGTCTTGAACATTCCTAATTTTCTTCTAAGAAAATCCTTTTTGATACAGTCAGATTTTGTCTAATTCTCGTGTTCTCCCTCTGTTCTCCATCTATTCTCAGCTACAATGAAAGCTCCTGGAGAAAATCTGTGTAGCTATAACCAAATGTCATTTTTTTTCAGGTGCCTGGGCAGATAGGACCACTTCAAATCAAAATAATACAAGCCCTCTTTGGTGTGTCTTTGTATAGTTTTGACCAAAATACTACTTTTGGAGGTGTTTTAAAGCTAGGTGACTTTCTACTTTAATTCTTTCACTTGGAGTGTTTTTTCTTACTCTTCCTAGTGGAAAAAGTGGTGATCCAAGTGCAACCCAAAATAGTGTGCAATACTATGACAAAATTATTGTGCAGAAGAGTAGTAGAAATGTCAGGAATTTGCTGTGGCTAGAGTAGCTGTCTCATCTTTATTTCATATTTATTTCTCCTCTGTTTGCATTGCCCTAGAAACAAAGCCAGCCTGAAAAAGTAAATGAGCAAGCCAGAGAAGTCATCACTGAAGGATGCATTCCTGATATAAGCAAGTGTCCATTTATGAGTGGAAAATAAATGAGAGTTTGTTCCATTATCTATACTTATTTTCATGCAATTTCCTTTTGTTTACAGAAATGCACTTGTCTGCTCTTTAGGGTAAGGTTACTGTGGATGAGATGAGATGAGAAGTTTTTCTTAGGGAAATGGCCAATATCTACTTGAGAAATTCATTTCTAGTCCAGAAAAATAGATCCCAACACATTGTTTAAAGTGGTGGCCTGTGTTACTACATGCTGCCTTGCATTGCACTTGCACTGAAATTGTGAGAATGTATCTGATTATTTTCAACTTTTAACTGTCAAATTCTGCATTTTCTAACTGCCTGTTAAAATATGGTGAAAATTAAAGTCCTAGTAATTTAGGCTGTTGAATCTCAAGGCCTTCTAAAAATTTGGCTCATAATGCAAATTTGTTTTTAATAAAAAATTTTATCAAATACCATCATTTTAACAGATTAAATTTAATCAATTAAAACAGTAGAAGGAAAACTGTGTTACCAGAAGAGGGAATGTCTTAAATATCAAATGGAGTTTCAAAATAAACTTAACAGTAACTACAGCAGTACTTATATTTTTCTTACTTTTTTGGGGTCATGTCTAAAAAGCTTTCTGAATGGCAGGTTTTGTTGGCAATATTTTGCTTCATTTATTCATTTCCATTATATCTTTAAAGAGGGAGTCTAGAAGAGAAATGTAATGGAGACCTATGAGGAGCACGTCTTCAAGTTTTCCATTGTCAGTATTATTTTATTCAGGTTTTCCTGTAGCATGATTTAGGAGAAAGTATGAGGCAGCATTTACAGGAAACCTTAGCAAAAGAAAAACTTCTGATATGCAAATATTACACTCCCTTGAAAGACTAACCTGTCATTTTCATTTGAAGTTTATTTTTCTCTAATTTCTGATTTGTAATTTCTAGTAAATTAAATACAGAGCAGCTTTGTTGACCTTTATTTTCTCTGTGTAGGCTGGTTGTTTCAGTTACTGACTCATATGTTACACAGCTGAGAGTGTGAGCAGTTAGATTAATAAGTTTCATTACCTTATGATTAACAAAAGTTGATTTTTCTAAGTCCTAAGAAAATTAGGTAAACTACAAGGCAGAAACCATGACATAGAAAGGACACAGAAGTGCTCACACATGCACGCATATATGCATGCACACATACATGCAATTGTTAATAAATAATAACTAAAATATTCCCAACTTTCTTAGTCTTGGCAGGGTTAATTCAATTTTGTCTTCCTTCTGTGAAAGACAGAAGCTGCCTATATTACAGATGTGCAGGTTAAAGTACTTCTGTACTATCTTCCTGCTAGAAAAGTAATGTATTTTAGCAACCAAGCTTAAGTATTTGTAATTTCTTCAGAAGATTTGGCTTCAAATCAAAATCAAGAATCTTTCCCACCAAGTTACATTTAATTTTAAAAAGATAGTATGAATACATTTTAAATTGGTTTCCCCAGTTGCACACTTAAGGAACATATACCTACTATCTAACTGCTGGAAGCAAATCAGTCTTTTGGACATATTGTGGGTTTTGCTACATAGGAGCCTAATTTTTGGAAACAGAGGAACACATTTACTCTTCCACATTCCTACCTGAAATAATAGGTTACTGAAAATAAATATTGCTATTGATGCTCATTTTACATACTGCAATTCAGGATTGAGCACAGACTTACCAGGTAGTCTTTGTTTACTCTCAGTACCTGCTTTTGCATAATGGTGTTACTAACTTTCAACTCTTTTAGATGTAGTTAGTAAATGTAACATTTCTGGAAAGAAACTAATCATTATTTTGGAAAACTCTCACAGGTGAGAGTAGATTCATTGGTGGGAGAAGGACATAAAGCAAAAGCAGTGCTTTCCCTTTTCTCTGCACTGAAATGTGATCAAAACAGAAAAAAAAAATTACATACATGTTTCCATTAGAACAGATTATTCTCTGTAAATATCAAACTATGAAAATTATTCCCCTGCCACATCTCTGCTCACTACGTGTCTATCTGCATCTCTTATTTCAGTCTAACTTCCATATTGTACTTGCTGTTGCATGAGTTCATTTTAATATTTTCCATTCATTTAGTTATTTCTTCGGGCATCATGATCTGTTTATTCTTTGTTCTCCAAATTCTTGTCTTATATCTTTTGTGTCTAAAACATCCCTCTGCTTTTCCCCACCATTTTCTTCCACTTACTTGCTGTCTTTCCCTCTATTATTTTATTCTCTGTAACTACTCTTCCTTGTTCTGACTGTCACACCTTTGCACTGAATAGAGTACATAAGAATTTTTTTTTCTAATGCTTTTTGTTCTAATAGCAATATTTTCTCATTCTTCCTCCTCTCTCTGTATCTTTTTCCCTCTCTCCTCTGAACTCAGGATGCTTTGTTGCTCAGTCAGGTCATCAGTGACTTGCAGGTAGACACGGTGCTAAAGAGTTCTGTACTGAACACAAAAACCTTTTTCTCCTTTGTGCTAGCTTGCTTTTTTGCCCTCTCACTCTTTAGCAGTTTGCAGCCACAAGATGAATGTCCTCCTGGTAGCTGCAGTGTGCCCAGCTTTGCCTTTCTTAACCTTCTGTCCCTTTTTGACATTTGTACCAGTAGCATACCTTTTCCCCTTTGCCTGAACTTCGCACCTCCTCTACTTTTGCTCATGCTTTAATCTTGTATTTAAATCTTTTGAAATAGACATTTTCTGAAGGGTTGCAAAGATTTAGCATAATGTATATTTTTCACAGAACAGTAGAGAAATGTAATTCTTCCTTTTCCTAAGGCTTACATGGTATGTGGGTTTAGTATCTACTCTTGTAGCCTGTCATTCAAAGTACAACCAAGAGCAGCGTAAACAGATGTTTCCAAAGATATACCTTCTACACACAGATTCTTCTACAAAGATAATGAGATAACCCTTCTTTATAACTGTCCATGGACCTGAAAACCCTATTTTTATCTAAGCTATAAGATTAGTTGATAATATTAGAACTTAGTGGGATAAGAAGTGATTGACTATACCACCTCAATGAACTGACATATTACACAATAATTTTAAACAGAAAGTCAGTGCTATTTCAAAATAACATTAAGGACAACATCAGGACATGCACTCTATATCACAGAGACTATCAGTTCATTCCCTTAACAGAGTTACAGAAATACGGTAACAGCCATTAACACAATTGTGGATTGCCATTCAGAGACTCCTGCTATTTCTCATTTAAATAAATTGGAAACCTGCAGGAAAATTTATGGCTGTTCAGTGAGTATGACTGCCTTCTGCTTCCTTTGTTGTATTTGGAAAAGGATGCTCTAATTTTAGTTTCTTTCAACAGAAGAAAAACATTAAGTCCTATATCTAGAAAAAGACAGTTGACCTTATTGATACTCAAGATTTGTTTCTTTTTATGGCTATAGATTGAATGAAATGAGTGATTTTTGCCAATACATACCAAATTTCCCCTCAGTCACAAAGTTACTAAACCTTTTGTTTAACCTCACTCCATCCAGCTCTTGAAAATTACGTAAAAAAAAGAATCTGTTTGGTTATGTATGTACAAATGTATATTGGTTAATGATCAGTCTCCTGAACTTTTACCACAACATGCTCACTATTACAAACCATTGTAAATCTGCCTCAGCATGTAATGCATAGGTTTTAACTTTTCACTTTCTTGATGTGGGACAGATAATCCATTAAGGGATAAAAATATTTTATGTGATTTATCTTCTGGTAATATATGGAAAGGTAAAAGGAAAAACTGTTTTTGACTTTGGTCTTAGTTGTCTTTTTCTCAGGTATTTTACTGTTGTAAGATTTTTGCCTTATTACTATTATTTGATTGTTTGGCATAATTATTTTGTAGTTGTTTTTTTTTTTTTGTATTCTCTTAGATCCTGTATTTTGTGGTAGAGATGCTACCCGCTATCTTGAGATTTTAGTAAGCAAGTGTGAAGGCAGTGTGTATTTGTACTGTATTTGCTCTCTATTTAATTAAAAACTTCTTCAGCTGGAAAAAACTCCATGAAGTGAATAGGTGTTCTGAGAAAATTGAGATGAGGGGAAAAAAAGGCTGTTTTGCCTACACTTTTTTGAAAATAAGACCTTCCTCTTTTTTTTTAAAAGTTCTTGTTATATTTAAAGCCACTATCTCTAACATCTGGTTGGGTTGGTCATACTGTGATGAAAGCCTTTCATTTCACACTTTTGATTCGTCAAACAGTGTCACTAAAAAGCATAGATGCAAAGCAAAGCAACGGCTGTCATTGTAGTAAACCTAATTAAGCAATTACAGAAAAGAAAAATTTGGCTTCAGGCAAAGACTTGACAGCTAAGTATCATAAAGACTGAGATAGCAGTTTCTCTCGATAGGCATACCTGCTTATAATGAATCTTACTAATTTGGGAGGCTTGTGCAAATGATACAAGATGCTAAAAATAATTCTTTTTATTGGATTTTAATTGCAGAAACAGCTAAAATATTCCAGCCAGTGTTTGTATACACTTGTAATGGAAATGAACTAATAATTCCACCAGTATTGAGTTTGTGTGCATTATTGAACCATTAAGTGCAATACTTTTCAAATGTCTGGTCTGGGCTATACATCACTTTCATGAATGCAGCAGACCCTTGATCAATGTGTGCTTTTATCATTAAAATATTGGCCTGGCTTAATTTCAACATATTAAATAAGTTGAACCATGACTTAAGTCTTCAGCAGCCCAGCTGAAGTGCCTCTACACGAATGCACACAGCATGGGCAACAAGCAAGAGGAACTGGAAGCTACCATGCTACAGGAAAACTATGACATAGTGGCCATCACTGAAACATGGTGGGATGAATCCTATGACTGGAGTGTGGCTATCAAAAGCTACAGACTATTTAGAAGGGACAGGCGCTGTAGAAGGGGTGGAGGTGTTGCCCTCTATGTTAAGGAATGGGTAAACTCTGAAAAGCTGTCCCTGAAGAATAGCCATGAGAAGGTTGAAAGCCTATGGACAAGAATTAGGGATCACGACAACAAAGGGAGCCTTGTGGTTGGGGTTTACTATAGGTCACCATACTCCAGCTCCAAGAGACATCACACTTGCAGGCTCTCATCCTGCTGGGGGAATTTAACCACCCTGACATTTGCTGGAAAAGTGACTGTGGTGGGTTAACCTTGGCTGAGCGCCAGGTGCCCACCAAGCCATTCTATCACCCCCCCTTTCCTTCTCCTCTCACTCCTCAGCAGAGCAAAAAGAAAGGGGAGGAATATAAGATGAGAAAACAAAAAGCAGTTTAATAATAATAATAGAAGCAAAGCCAAGCAAATCCGCGCATGGAAGCAAAGCAAACAAAGTTTTATTCTCTACTTCCCACCAGCAGGCGATGTTTGGCCACTCCCTGGGAAGCAGGGCTCCAAGACACGTAGTGGTTGCTCTGGAGGACAACGGCACAGCTCCCCCCCTCTTCCTCCTTCTCCCTAGCTTTATAGCTGAGCTGACGTCATATGGTCTGGAATATCCCTTCGGTCAGTTTGGGTCAGCTGTCCTGGTTGTGTCCCCTCCCAAGATCTTGCCCACCCCATCCCACTGGAGGGGTGAATGTTGGGATCCTTGCTCAGCAGTAGTCACAACACAGGTATGTTATCAGTACCCTTCTAGCTCCCAGCACAAAACACTGCTGCTATGTGGAAAACCAGCTCAGCCAGACCCACTACAGTAGCACAGCAAGCTGTAGGCAATCCAGGAGATTCCTTGAGTGCCTGGATGACAACTTTCTAAAACAAGTAATAGACAGCTCTACCCGAGCGAATACAATACTAGATCTGATCGTGACCAATGCAAGTGAACTCATTGGGGAAGTCAAGATTGGAGGTAGCCTGGGCTGCAGTGACCACCCACTGGTTCAGTTCACTGTCCTTAGGGGTAAAAGACAGATTAAAAGCAAAATAAACACTCTAAACTTCAGGAAAGCAAACCTCGAGCTCTTCAAGGAATTGCTCAACAGAACACCTTGGGAGGCAGTCCTCAAGGATGAAGGGGCAGAGCAGAGCTGGCAGATCTTTAAGAAGGCTTTCCATAGAGCGCAAGAGCTCTCAATACCCATATGCAGAAAATCAGGCAAGAAAGGAAAGAGACCAGCATGACTGAGTCAAGAAGTGCTGGTTGAACTAAAGAACAAGATGAAATTGCACAAACAGTTAAAACCGGGACAGGTAACCTGGGAGGAATATAGGGACGCTGCCTGGTTATGCAGGGACAAAGTCAGGAAGGCCAAGGTGCAAACGAAGCTGAACCTGGTGAGGGATACAAAGAAAAACAAGAAGGGATTCTATAAGTATCTAAATCAAAAAAGGAAGGTCAAAGAAGGTGTACCCCCTCTGGTGATTAACAATGGTGAATTAGTAACAACTGATGAGGAGAAAGCTGAGGTACTCAACAACTTTTTTGCCTCAGTTTTCACTGGCAACCTCTTTCCTCACAGCCCTCAAGATGGTGACCCACAGGACAGGGAACAGGCTGACAAAGTCCCTCCCACTCTAAGCAAGGACAAGGTTCATGATCACCTGAGGAACCTGAACATAAACACGTCTATGAGACCTGATGAAATGCACCCCAGAGTGCTGAGGGAATTGGCTGATGTAGTTGCTGAGCCACTCTCCATAATATTTGAAAAGTCCTGGCAGTCAGGTGAAGTCCCTAGTCACTGGTAAAAGGGAAATATAGTGCCCATCTTTAAAAAGGGTAAAAAAGAAGACCCTGGGAACTACCGACCTGTCAGCCCCACCTCTGTGCCTGGGAAGATCATGGAACAGATCCTCCTGTCAGGCAAGTCCTGCCTGACCAACCTAGTGGCCTTCTACAATGAAGTAACTGCATCAGTCAACAAGGGAAGACCAATAGATGTAATCTATCTGGACTTCTGCAAGGCCTTTGACACAGTCCCCCACAACATCCTTATCTCAAAGCTGGGGAATTATGGGTTCAATGGGTGGACTGTTCAGTGGATAAAGAACTGGCTGGATGGTCACATCCAGAGAGTGATGGTCAACGGCTCAATGTCCAGATGGAGGAAGGTGACGAGTGGTGTCCCCCAGGGGTCTGTGCTGGGACCAGTGTTGTTTAATATCTTCATTCATGATATTGACAGTGACATTGAGGGCACCCTCAGCAAGTTTGCAGATGATACCAAGCTGGGAGGTGCAGTTGATACACCTGAGGGACGGGATGCCATCCAGAGGAACCTGGACTGGCTGGAAAGGTGGGCCCAGATGAACCTTATGAGGTTCAACAAGGCCAAGTACAGGGTCCTGCACTTGGGCCAGGGCAACCAGCATTATCAGTATAGGCTGGGAGAGGACATACTGGAGAGCAGCCCTGTGGAACGAGACTTGGGTGTGTTGGTGGATGAAAAACTGCATATGAGCCACCAGTGTGCAAAGGCAGCCCAGAAGGCCAATCACATCCTGGGCTGCATCAAGAGAACTGTGGCCAGCAGATCGAGAGGTGATTCTGTCCCTCTACTCTGCCCTGGTGAGACCTCACCTGGAGTATTGCGTCCAGTTCTGGAGGCCCCAGCGCAGAAGGCCAATCACATCTTGGGCTGCATCAAGAGAACTGTGGCCAGCAGATCAAGAGAGGTGATTCTGCCCCTCTATTCTGCCCTCGTGAGACCTCACCTGGAGTATTGCAGCCAGTTCTGGAGCCCCCAGCACAAGAAAGATGTGGACCTATTGGAGCATGTCCAGAGGAGAGCCACCAGAATGATCAGGGGAATGGAGCATCTCTCATATGAAGACAGGCTGAGGGAGTTGGGGCTGTTCAGCCTGGAGAAGAGAAGGCTCCGGGGGGACCTTATACTGACCTTCCAGTACCTGAAGGGGGCCTACAGGAAGGCAGGGAAAGTCTGTTCACAAAGGTTTGTACTGATAGGACAAGGAGTAAGGGTTTTAAGCTAGGAAAAGATAGATTTAGGTTAGATATTAGAAAAAGTTCTTTAGCATGAGGGTCACAGAGCACTGGAACGGCCTGCCCAGAGAGGTGGTGGAGGTCCCATCCTTGGAGTCATTCAAGGTCAGGCTCGATGAGGCTCTGAGTAACCTGACCTAAGTAGATGTCCCTACTTGTGTAGGGAGGTTGGACTAGATGACCTCTAGAAGTCCCTTCCAGCCTGAAACATTCTATGATTCTATCTAAAGGAGACAGATAAATTTAACTTTTATTAAGTATGGTTAAGCATTTAGACTCTTCTGGTCTTTTCAAGAATGTTATAAAGTTAACAAAATGTCAGAGATTGCAGAGTTTTAAACCTGTAAACAGCCATCAAGGTCCAACACAATTTTTACAAAATTGCTTCCGGTAGCCCAGCCATTTAATCCCATCTGCAATAACTACAGAGATATTAAGCTATGTTAACACAACATGACTGAAATGGTTTTTGGTATGTAACTCTTAGACTGTTTCTGTCAATCCATACTGTGATAGAGATCTCAAAGATAACACGTATCAAGTTTCATATCAAATATCAGAGCGTGCACAGTAAAAACCACAGCACTAATATCCTGAAGCCCTCAGTTCTACCTGACACTAAAGAATTTGCACCACTCTCACTACAAGTTTTTTTCTTCTGTGTAGATCGTCTGGTGTGTAATTGTAGGTAAGTTTGTAAAATCAGTCGCAAGGAAAAAACCCAGGAGGCACCTTTTCGAGTCTTTCCCTGATGCACCACCAAGATATGGAATTTCCCAATGGGAAATCAGATCTTCCCACGTAACTGCAATTTCAGATCAACTTGAGTAGTGGTTTACATGGAGCAGCACAGACAAACACAATTTATGCCAGACTGTCCTAAATGAAATGTTTATGTCTTGATCAAAACACTGAAATTCTGCAGCACCTTTTCAAAGCAGAAGTCAACCTATCTTTCTTATATTTCGTTTGGAAAAAAGGCTGGAAAATGCTAAAAGCAGGGGTAACGTGGAATCCAACAACCAGCTGTATTTGCCAGGTAACGTGGAGGATGCTTAGGCTGCCTGACAACATTCCAGTTGCTGTGAAGTTGCAGCTTCTTTGGCAAGCTCGTGAGCCTGTACTAAAATGGCTGCCACAGAGTAATGCCTTAGATGGCAAGGACCAGACATTGTGAACCACAATATGATGTGTTCTGAAGATCTGTAGAAATTAGCAGAAAGCATGAACAAATAAGGAGTTTATGTTACACCTGTTATAATATCTAGATAATGTCCTAATCACAACAGAAAGTACAAGCACTGTAAAGGATTAGAACCTCCATGGTAATTTGATCTTTCTTCCACTGAAGAAAGTAAAATCATAGAATCTGAGAAAAATGTTAGAAGGGAGACTTAGATGTCACAGAGTTCAACTCCTCACTGAAATTGAGGCTAACCTCAATGTGTTGGATAATTTTTGGTTATTTAAAAGTTAAAATTATTGTAGCTTTATGAAGCTTCACCAAGAGTGAAGCTAGTGGGCATGAAAATGTTTCTGGTATAAGAATAACAGTAGGGGTAGCAGTTATAAAAACAGTCCATTCACATAATGATGCTGAAAGAGCAGCTCTCATACTTGTGTCTACTTCACTACTAAGCTCTTTCTCTGATCTTCTCAACAACACAGATACTTGTGGCTTTTGTTGCTTTGCTTTCCTTTCACAGATGAAGACTTTGTTAGTGCTTGAATGCAGCTTTCTGACTTACTAACAATAAAATACATTGTCAAGAGTGATGTCTCACTAATGTAGCTCGTCTTCCTCAACACTTTTTGTTACAGAAGATTGGTGGTGAAACCCAATAATTGACATTCAGAAAAAATTCTGAATTCTATTCAGAATACAGACTGTATAATCATTTTAGCTAGTATATCTTTTGAGACAGGGCTTGTATCAAGGGGTCAAATTGCTCACCAAACTTTCCTTTACTCTATTGAGCTTGAGTCTGTGTGTGCCTTCTCAATGGCTAAGGCACTGATACTGATATAGAGTCCTTTGTTTATGATGACTTCACAGAAATAACACAATTTAAAGACTAAAACAACTGTAAAATACTAAATTTCATAAAGGAGGTTGAAATAATGCATGTACTTCATCAAATCAGCATAGCTAAGCGTAATCTTTAGAAAAAACAGCATAAAGCAGGACCAACGTAATTGGAAGCATTAGACTGGAATATGACAGGGACCATACATTTTTAATACCAACCCTATATTTAAATGAAAAAGGGGAGGGAATGTCAATAACTTCTTCCAGGCAAAGAATATGAAAAAGCCTACTCTGCAAGCTAGTGTATTTTCTCTCTGATTTTCCTGTCAAATAGCTCCATAGGTAGGAATGTTGTAATGTAGCTGGATATGATTAGGTCCTGTGAGTTTGTGTCACCTTTTTTCCTCAGTGCATTTGGTTATGCTTCTGGAAAACAGAATATAAATCAAAGGTATTCAGTGTGTGTTAAGATTGGCATGACGGTAACAACTGTTGCCAAGATATCACTTTAGAATCTCAAAGATAACATTTTGGCTTGGGTCAAATGTGCTTTAAGATGCTTTCAGTAGGCAGCTTTGTGCCATCTTAAGATCTATGACTTTCAGTTATCATCCTGTTATTTTAAAGTCTGAATTGTAATTTGAAATTTCATTCAAGATACCCATTTCAAAAGAAAACTGCTATATTCTTCACTCCCTTTACTGTCTTCATTTTCATACAGATTTTAACATGCTATTTCATTCTGAAAAGTTGCTGTGTCAAAATAACTTTGTTATTTTCTTACCCACATCCAAATTCACACTGTTTTACTTAAATGACAAAAAAGAAGCTTTTACTCCACTGAAGAGGTGCCTTTACCCTGAGAAAGTTGTCTAGCTTTTATTTTGGTCTTAGTTATCACCAGCAAAATTGGTAGTAACTAGCTGTGGAACCAGAAAAGCATATCAATTTCCCTTGTGACATTTCCCACCTTGCTTTCATTCTATCGTCCAAACACATGGATAAAGGGAGAGGGAGAAGGAGCAAAGCCTGGAGACTCTAGTAGCAGGTGTGGTGAGCTGAGGACAAGAGGCAACATTTGTTGCGTATATGGAGGCTACCCCATACACACATGAGCTAAGTTACTAATTGCCATCTATGTATATCCATATGTATGTAGAGGTCTTTTTATTTTCACAAAAGTATTGACAATATTTACCATGTAGGATCAATTAGCTTCAATCTCATAACAGTCTGAATTCAGGAACGGCAATTACAATACTGAAAAATATTTGAAATAATACTTTCTAGTAAGCCGCTGAACTATAGTATAAAAGAGTGGCACACTGTAACGCTTTTAACAGTGCCAGGACATGACTGTTCAGGTATAGAGTTATCTTTCCAAATACTGAGTTGTTTTAGCTTAAGACACTAAAAAACCTTGTTCCCTGAGCAGTACTAATGAGGTTTTCTTCTTTATAGATATGGTTCCTCTGTCACTTAATACCTCAGTAAATCCCACTGCTGTTCTCCTTCCCTTGTCTTATAGAGACTTATAGGAGACCTTGTGACAGGTGAGTTACCTATGTGTTGGTTGTCCAGCTAGTGCATTTGTGATGTAGAGCAATTTACATTGTCAGCTGGCTGCTCCCAGACCATCTGTTGAGTGGTTGTGTTTTATCTAAGTGTCACTAATTAAAGATTTTTCTGCCTTTTTGTTGATCGTTCATAAAACTTTAGGAACTTGAGAATACTTTCAACTTTGGCTGAAACTAGCTAACAAATTCAGAGGTTTTGGCATAAATGACAGACAATGTCATCCCATGGGACATGTTCTTACAAGAAACTAAACGGTCATTTCATTAATTCACTTTCTGTATTGAGCACAAGTCACCTTACTATTGGACTGCCTCAACCACCTAAAAGTTCTACCAATCAGGGATATTGTAAAACAATACTCTTTGCTTACAAATGAAAAAGACAAGTTTACTAACATTTCTTTTATTTATACTTTTATATTTCTAGCTATGATGTTAATCCCTTTCTCCAGAGGTTTCTTAAACGATGTTCTGAAACAAATTTAGTCACACTTTGTTCAAATTCACCTGAAATGCTATTGCAGATTTCATTTATGTAGCTGGATTCTTTGACAGAGACTTATTTCTTCATCTGTCCTGCTGCTAGCCATTTCCTCTGTTTCCTGTAATATGAACTGTATCTTTTATTTTAAAAACTCTTCTCAGTCCTCTCTATCTTGGCAATTTTCTCAGTCACCCCAAACTCTGGGTCTGACCCTTCATGGAGTTAATGTCTTGTTAAATTTAAAGAGGTGTTTATGTCTTTTATATTCCAACCTGCTTGGGAGGAGCTCCCCTCAAACCTTCACAAAGCTACACTATCAACTTCTGAATTTGTTTTTTCTTCTCCATGTTGTTTATGCAAAATTTGACAGCAGGGTGCTACTACAAGGTCAGCCAGACTGACCTGTTCTACTTTCCTTGTTGTCTTGTGCTCTCCCACCTATCTTATGTACATACACTATATTTATCTTTTACTTATGTGCAAGATACTTGTGTCAGACAGCACCTTTTCTCTTTCTGTGTAACATCTGTCCTGGTGATTTCACAATCTCTGCCAAGGGAACTGGAGTATTGCAGCAAGGTTAATATTTCTGTGAATAAGTGACTACTGGGAAGCTTAAAAAATATATAAACCTACAATGTATAGCAACCATACTTTATTCATAAAAGTGCTTTCCATCAGGTTTAATTAAAATTTTCTAGAAATTTCCAGTTCACACCTTATCTGGTATACATTTGTTCTGGCCTCTGTTCTGCTGCTTTCACTAGGACATATCTTCAAATGGAGCCATTATTGTGGGATCATAAATGTTACATTCATTATAACAGAGTAGCAAAACTGGCCTCAGGCTCCACATGTATACTGCAAAATAACACCTATTAAAAGGTATTTTTAAAAAAATTTGCTTTGTCTTACGCTTCATTCTTTTGTTTTTAATGACTGGCATTGGCACTTTGACACAGTTCCTTGACTGTAGCTAGGCATTATGTAGGATGGTTCCTTAAAGCTGCTCCATTTGCAGCTGTGAACCATCATGCCAGTAGAGATGAAGAATGTAAGGGACAACATGAGGAAACCCATGCCCAGGTTTCCTTTATTATGGCCTTCTCTGCTAGCCTCCCAATAACTGTTATTAGCACAGTACGAAAGAGCTACACTGTATTCAAGGGTCTGGCTTACTGTTCACTGACAGATTTTTTGTTGGAAACTAATAAGGTTTGCAAGTAAGCAGATTCTTTATATGAAACAGGTGACTAATTTCTTCCTTCTTTTTAGTATATTGAAATGTCTTAGGAGACCTTTGGTGATACGACACATTTGAAAGGTGTATTTCTTTACAAGACACAGTTGCAAAAGATAAGATTTGATTGCTTGCTTGTCTATGTTTTCCTTATTGTAAAAATATAAAAGGTACTATGTGCTATAGCCACAAAATTAATCTACAGACTACTAACATACACCCAGCAGCACAAGTTCCTCATGAAGACACAGTACCAGAAAGGGGTTTAGCTGCTACTACAAATGGTGAAAGTAAAACTAAAACCAAAACTGCTCATGTCCCTAGACACAAAAATATTTTAATCTTTCCTATTTACTTTGCAGAACTGTATTTCTTATTACACTCTGAAGACTATTGTAAACTAAGCAATAATATAAAAAGATTAGTTTTACTTAAGTTTTCTGAAGGTGCTGAAGGATTTCACTACTTCTGAAAACAGTGGTAGCTGGCTTTGATGGAAAAAAATAAGGTCTTGCAAGTATTTGTTTAAAATGAATAACAGTCTTGGACAGGGATGAATGAGAGTACTGTTACTGACTTAAGTCACTAGACACAGCACTTCACTCTCTATAGGCATTTGATGTTCTGTGAGCTTTATTTAATGTCTCATGTTACAGGACTCTGACTTCATCACAGACAACCGAAAAGCCATAGGTTTTCACAGCTTTTAGTTCCACACTCTTGTAGTTCAGTAGGTGTAAATAAAATAGCACCGGAAGAGCTTGTCAAGCCCTTTAAGAAGCTGAAGTGCAAGCTGAAGTGCATAGAGATGCACTGTAAGATTTTTCAAGATTACTTGCCCAATTAGGTATCAACTAATTGGGCAACTCCTACTGAGGAGATGAATGAAAATAAACTACCACAGAAACTGTTTTCATCCAATCTCTCTAACAGTGAGAAAAAGGCAATAATGAAAGCTTTTCTCATGCAAACTCCCTTTGAGGTTTCAGTTTTTATTTGATTTGGTGAGAAAATTCTGATTTTATCACCATTTCCTCATTTCTACTCACATTAAGCCTTGGGATTCACATTGATTTTTTCAGCATTTAGGCAAATTGAGTAAAAGTTATTCTTATTTTTTTCAAAGGGAGGGATGAACAGCGAGTGGCTATTTCTTTTACTTAAATTTACTGTTCCCTTATTGCAAAAGATTAATTTTCCTTATTATTTTTTAGCAGAGTAGAAGGCTCATGATCTAAAAATGCAGAAACTCTAAGGCTTTAAAATAAAACAGGGTTCAGCACCAGAACCTGCAAATTATCATTCTTAATGAGCCAAAAATTTTGGTGGAATAATTCCCAAAAGCATACCTGGGAGTTTTCAGATTGTAGCCGTAAATTCTGCTCTTATGAAAGGTAAAAACCCCAACCTCTGAAAAGAGTTTGAATATTAACCTTTCAATCACAATACTAACAGACACCCACGGGGTATTTGCTACTTCCTGTGGCAAAACAAAACTCTATCAATTGATCTACAGATTTTTGTAGGTAGAAAAGTTCAAACAATGTTCACTTTAAGATTTTTTTAATGTTTACAAATCTCTTTTGAAGACTAAGCCTGCATTTAAGGAAACCTGGTTCTGAATTTCTTTCTCCGAAACATGATTTCATACATAGTAAGGAAGCATTCAGTCTGCATCCAAGGTGAGCATTAGGCACAGAATAGAGATGCTGATGTTATAATATAGTTTTACAAAAGCACCAGATCACAAACAGTGAAAGAAGCAAATCAAGTGCTAGAAATTATACAAAAGTGAATACAGAATGGAAAGTATTATTATGCCACTGCACAAATTCATCATTCAACTATATTTTGAATACTTCCATTTCCGTTGTGTTATTTTTGAGATGTGAGAACAAGAACTGAGGAAAGTGCAGAGAAGCGTATCAGGGATGATCAAAGTTAAAGAATAATGTCAGTATAAGAAATAACTAAATAGACTTGGACTTTCAGCAGGTAAAGACATGAGTGAGGAGGGATAAAATAGAAGTCTATAAGATCATAAGTAGAATGAAAAGAGGATAAGGAATTATTATCTCCTTTCTTTTCCAGTAGAAAGTCTAGAGGGTATGAAAAGAAATAAGTAAGCTGAAAAAAAGTAGAATGAGATACTGCTTCACACAGCTCCTCAGGATGTTGTTTATGCTCAAACTTTGTGTAGGCTCAAAAAGGATCTGAACAAATTAAGAAAAGTCTGAAGGACTCATCAAAAACAAAAGTTGGAACTCAGAAAACCCTCAGTCGTATTTGGCAATAGAGCATCTTCTGTATTTCCTGCATGCTGAGATGACATTCTGGCCAAGGTTAAACATGGTTCTCATTCAGTAGGGTTACTTAAGCACATATTTACACTCTGTGTGTATATGTACATGCAAAAGATAGACTTTAAGTGCACAAATGCATTTTGCCACCTTTCCAAACATATCTTCAAATATTCTCCACTTTAGTAGATTTCTATCAAAAACAAATGAATAAACACAACAAAAACACATTTTTATATTGCATTTTACTGTATTCCTTACAATACTGAAATCAATAAATCGTATATGTTAAATAGTATATTTCTAGGAGCAGTGGTTTTATTTAACTTACATCTTTTAGACTCTGAAATAGCTTAATTGTCTCTCTATGAAAAAAAGAAAAGAAACAATATGACACGGCAATAGAAAAACATTTTACAGATTTTAACAACTTATTTGTCATTTATCTGTAAAGTAGTTAAAGATCCTTATGGGACTGTGGACTTGTATTTGCCATCATTGTCTAAAAGGACCACCCTGACACACACACGCATATGTGCTCCCCCAAGATCACTGCAAGACATACAGCATTTCACAATATAACCAGACATAATTTTCATCAACTGTTGTTTCATTTAAAGTGCACTCATTCTATGTGTGTTCTTTGGATTTTCTCTGTAACTTTGTGCCAGATGGTGCCAGTGGGAGCCCGTAATGTGAACCTGTTCTCACAAATCAGGAACTTTTCAAGACATTGCCCCTCAGTGAACTGCTGTAATATCAAAGGCTACCGATGCTTTTTTTTACAGAGGCAAGGGTCAATTTGCTGGTATTGAATGGGGTGAGAACACAGATTTCTTATTTTTTCTAGGTCTGAACATAAAGATGGTACTGATTATCTCCAGCCTCTGCATAGAACGTCAGAGCAGTGCAAGACTTATTGTATATGACACAGATCCCCAGGAGTATTGACACTATTTCATTTAACTTCCCTCCATTTAAGCTGTTTTTAACCAATTAGAAGATGGAATGTCATATAAAAGTAAAGTAGGTAGTACAAAGGCATGTAATTTCAGAATATAAATGCTATTCAACTTTTTTGTCTGCTTTTTTCTATTCTAGCCATTCTGACTTGCATAGTTACACTAGCAAAAGAAGCTGGAATTTGAAACTGGGGAAATGAATAATTGTTTTCAATAGGTGAAACAGTTGCTGCTTCAGACAAGTATTGTAATTAAAGCTATGCTCCAGATCCCTTATACAGTGAACAAAAGGAGCTTCACACACTCTGTGGTAAATAGTGGGGAAACAAGACCTCTTGCAGTTAACCTGAAGAAAGACTTGTCAGCAATCAAATACAACAAATGTAAGAAGGTTTTTTTAATCTTAAATCAAGGGTACCCTATCTGGTAGAACTGAAAATGAGATTTAAGCTTGGTAAGACATCTGATATTTTGAGGTTTTATTTTCTTTCACAAGGAAAATATAAGTTGCAAAACTTTCCAGAGAAAAAACCTTCTCAAGAAAGGTCAATTCAGCAGTGAAGGCATTTTTCATTTTAAATGGGCTCAGACTTATTTTGCATCCACCTAAACCAGTATCATGGCTTACAGAAAAAGCAACACAGCTGTCTCACGCTTTAAAAATTGGACTTCTCAACTGCCAGGGAAATGTACTTTAGCTGGGAGTATTCCTCCGTGGATAAACTTGCTGTGATATATCACAAGAAATATAGTCTAGCCAAGCTGAGGCAGTGTGAACTACTCTTACTATACTACTTTAATGAGGGTCTAAAGCTGCTTAGGAAAAATCAGAACACATTCTGAGCATCTAGACTGAATTCTGTTGAGGTGACTAGACTTAACTGGAGAAAACAAATTTCACAACAGAAAGTGATATGACAATATACTTTCCCACAGACTTCTTGATTTGCAAAACTTGGATTTTGTTTAAAAAAATGTCCTTGATAAATAACAGAGAGCTTAAGCAAGATTATATTTTAAACAGGGATGAGTACAAGTTAGGGCTACTCACGGACCAATTTTCCAGCCTTTACTTACGGTCAGTAATTGCATGCAATCCTGTTGATGTCACTTGTTTTATTATATGAAGTTACACTCCTCACATGAATAAGCATTGAATAATTTGGTCCCAATTTATTCTGCAATGCAGTTAGCATTAAACACAATACTTAAATATGTAAGACATCCTGTGAGATGATATAAACACTAGCTAAATATTTTACTTAGGTTTGAGTGTTTTCAGCTGTATCTACTGGCAGAAAACATTTTTCTTGGAGCACAGCCATTCTTTTCTCTATATGTTGCCTCTTTCTTTACTCTTAAGGCTGATGTTTATAGAGCACTAATCTACAGTTACTACTAAAATTTCTTCCCTAAATTTCATATTCTTCAGAGGCTTTCCACTTCTTTTATTTTCAGTACTTCAAAAGCACAGAACGTTGAGGAAGCTGGGTAACAAATAAAATTAAAGGAGAGCAATATTTATCTATTCCTTGTGGTGTTCAATATGTATGTGTTATCACTGTCTTTTATTAACAATTTTATTGATTCCTGTGTTTAAGATCACTTATCATTTCCACATATTGATGGGTTAATTTCCCAGGTTCTTTCAAACTTCTTGCTTTTGTCTGAATTAAAGGATGAGCAAGGTTTAGAATGTCCAGGAAAATATCTGCTTTAAAATGTAATACATCTTCATCTATACAATGACCCAAAACATTTTTGAGATTAAAGGGTTGGAAATCATATTTGTGGAGGTTTTTTTATGCATATGTAGCTCACAGTGCTATTTAATCTTATCAAAATCCTGACTGGATTTTGATTCGAGTTCCTAGAAAGGTAAGAGGGTATTATCCTCGTTGAAGAAACAGTGACAACTTTTGGAAGAGGAAGTGACGATCCAGTGATCTAAGCAGCAAACCATCCTTTCTCCCCATGGTTTTCTGATTCTTTTAAAGTCTCAAATTTAGTAATTCAGTGCATTTCAGGCCTTGTTTCTAGGTAACATCAGACATGCTGCAATCAGAGATCACAAAGCTTAGCTGTACCAGGGCTTGCACTCTTTGCTCACTAAAGCCTACTGCTGTAAGACATTGTCTTCATTCCATTAAAACTATAATGGAAGCTCTACAAAGACAATAGTATGTAGACACTAGGCAAATATTACATAATATCACAATTTTAATGTTGGATGTGTAAAGTTTATTTCCTCTCTCAAGTTCCCACTCAAATCTAAAGACTTTCCCATGTAGTCCTCCTATAACTCTTTCTTCAGTTAAGCATTACTTTTGCATTCTATATGAGAAAGAGCATTAGTATAAACATTACTATAGGCTTTCCAGTTAACGTACATGAGTTTAAGTCTGACTCTGTCTAATAACAAATAATGTCCACTTAGCATGACTCATACTTTAATTCAATAAAATTTTTCTCTTTAGAACCTTGAAAGTCTCTCTGGTGCTTAGCTTACCAAATTTCTTTTCCACACCTGTATCTCTTAACAAAGCAAAAACAAAAGGAGAAAGGGGTAGGTGGTTTATGATGTCTATAGTATATTTCTAGGTCTCAAAATTTCAGTATGTTTTCCCTTAGAGTTCTTAATTCTCTCCTGAGGAGTAACATAAGAAACCCCTTTTGTGCTGGACCAGCAGCAGTCTCACACTGTAACAGACACTTCATTCAATCATAGCTAGGTCATTCTGGTAAGATGGGTATAGCTGTGGAATAAAAACTTTTTGGTTAGTGAGTAATTACAGCGGAGAAGAATTTGTGATGTCTGGATGCAGATAAAATGTTTCATATATTCCGTACATATTTGCAATATAGTAACAATATAAACATTGATTCATTGGTAATTAATCCCTTATTGATGACATCATTTGTTTTCCTTAAACCAGGAAAGAATAAAACATGAATATTTCCATAAGATACTTGGAAGGAAATTTATTTTTCCCTTTACATGTTGTTACATGTTGTTACACTTTACATGTTGTTAATTTATATATTTTTGTGCATAAACATTTTAATTGAATAGTAAATGCCTCAAAGTATACACTATTTTCTGTGTCTTGCATTTTGTTGAATGGCATAACAGGTTGTCCTGGATTGGCCAGGACAGGGTTAATTTTGTGTGAAGCCAGGTAATTCTATACCATGCTGACGTCATGCCCCGGGGCCAATTCCGTTGGGGGCCAGTTCGGTTGGAGTTCAGTTCGGGTCTGGGCTTCTTTCGCTGAGGTTCGGTCTGTTGCTGTTATCCCACTATTGTTTTCTTTTTTGTATTGCTCTTTTCTCTCTGTTAATATTGTTCTGTTTAACTGCAATTGCTTATTATACATTGTTTTCCTTTATATATATATATATAAAAAATCTTCCTTATCTCAACTCAAAGGCACTTTTAAACTTTTTTTTTCTTTCTCTGTCCGTGGCCCATGGCAGAGGGGAGGGAGTGGGGAGCGGCGTGGCAGCTCTGGCCACCCCGCAGCCACAGCTCTTACTAAACCAACACATCTTTTGATGCCTAACGTGGGGCATCTGAGAATACATCTGAGAGTTGAGATAAGGACGGAATCTGTTCAAAGCATGTTAAAATAACCCTTGTTAGACGCGATTCTCTGTTTATTTTATTTGGAATCAGAGCACGTTCACAATGCTGGCCAGCCTGTTTGCCTGGTGGCCCTATATTACTCCCTACATCCACTGTGTGTTCTCTATAATGATGTCCACTCTGTGTGGGAAATGTGTGAAGGGGCTCATTGTGCTTTACTGGACACTGACATCTTATGATATGACTGTGTCACTGCTGGGGGGGGGAAAACTGGTACCTGCATGTGGCTTGGGCGTTTGTTAGTGGTCTCACCCCATCTACGGGTGAGACAGGGGAGGGGACCTTCTCAGCTTTTGAGGAGTTTACCTATCCGTGGAACACCCAGGCCAGCATGCTCTCACTGCTGTGTTTGCTAAATGTCTGCCATGTGCTATTTAAGGTTATACGGTTCTTATCTAATGTCCTCACCCCGAGACCTGCCCCAAGGCTGGATAGTTATGAGTGGCAGGGTGTGTGGGAGAGCATGGGCAAGTGCTTGGGCCAGTGGTCACCCCCAATGTCTTGGAATTTCACTCCTGAACAAGCGCAGAATCCTGATAAATTAGTAAGGTACTTAGAGAAGGTGTGTTGTCAACCCGGCAACTCCCGCGAGACACAAATTCCTGCAATGTGTTGGGGACTTGCCCATGCCTACCCTATCCTGCTCAGCACTATCCAGTGCCTTCAGGAGGAGGAGCAGGCCTCTGAACCTGATAACAAACCAACTGATTGTGCAGCTGAACCAGAGAAACAGCCTGTGCCGGTATCAGTTGCCTCTGTACAGAAAAAGAAATATACCAAGAAATCGGTTCATATACTGAGGGATGAGGATGAACCAGGGTCATCACGAGAACAAGAGGAGGAGCCAAAGGTGGTCACCTGATCCCTGTCTTTGAGCGAACTGCGAGATGTATGGAAGGACTACGGCCGCCTCCCAGGTGAGTGGCTTATCACTTGGCTGCCCCGATGCTGGGATAGTGGGGCTGGTGTTCTGGAGCTAGAAGGGAAAGAGGCCAAGCAATTGGGATCCTTGTCTAGGGAAGCAGGCATTGACAAGGGAATTGGGAAGCAGGCACAGACACTCAGCCTTTGGAGGCGAGTCCTGTCAAGTGTAAGGGAAAGGTACCCCTTCAAGGATGATGTCACTTGTCAGCTAAGCAAGTGGACCACCATGGAGAAAGGTATTCAGCACCTGAGGGAATTAGCTGTACTGGACATGATTTATGGTGACCTGACTGATGAGCAGTCACCCATGGACCCAGACCAGGCTCAATGCACACCACCTATGTGGTGGAAATTCCTGCGAAGTGCACCACCATCGTATGCCAATTCATTGGCAGTAGTGTCCTGGAGAGAGAGCCAGGGACAAATGGTGGATGAGGTGGCTGGCCATCTCCACCAGTACAAAAGAAGCATCTCCTCCTCTCTAAATGCCTGTGTTTCAACTGTCAAGGACTTGGCTCAAGAGGTCCAGCAGATCAAAGAGAACATGTCCCACTCCCCACCTGTACGAGCCAACGTCTCAGCTGTTGGGAGCAGACACTTCCCTGTTCAAGAGAGAGAGCATGGAAGGTACACACCACAGGGCAACCTATGTTTCTACCTGCGTGACCATGGGGAAGACATGAGAAGGTGGATGGAAAACCCACTTCAACTCTAGCTGCACAGGTGTGTGAGTTGCAAGGAAAGACGATTGTGAAAGGAGAATCCTCCAAGAGAAATGTAGCCCCAGTCTCCAGTGGAAAATCTCCCAGGCAGAAGAAAAGAGCCGATCTGACATCTGACCCTCTTGAGGGGACCTCTGAGTCATGCTTGTGTGAGGTCAGTGACTCTGATCAGTACTAGAGGGGCCCTGCCTCCAGCCAGGTGGAGGAGAGGGATAACCGGATTTACTGGACTGTGTGGATCCAATGGCCTGGCACGTCAGAGCCACAAGAATACAAGGCTTTAGTAGATCCTGGCACACAGTGCACCCTGATACCATCAACCTATGGAGGGGGCAAACCCATCTGCATCTCTGGGGTGACAGGGGGGTCCCAACAGCTGGCACTGCTGGAAGCCGAGATAAGTCTAACGGGGAAGAACTGGCATAAACACCCCATTGTGACTGGCCCAGATGCCCCATGCATTCTGGGAATAGACTATCTCAAGAAGGGCTATTTCAAGGACCCGAAAGGGTACTGGTGGGCCTTCGGTATAGCTGCCTGGGAGGAAGCTGAGCAATTGTCCACTTTGCCCAGTCTCTCAGAGGACCCTTCGGTGGTGGGGTTACTGAGGGTTGAGGATCAGCAGGTGCCAACTGCCACAAAGATGGTGCACCGGCGGCAGTACCGCACCAACCAAGACTCTCTCATTCCCATCCAGCAGCTGATTTGCCAGCTAGAGAACCAGAAGGTGATCAGCAAGACTCACTCCCCCTTCAACAGCCCCATATGGCCAGTCCGGAAGTCTAATGGTGAATGGAGACTGAAAGTGGACTTCCATGGCCTGAATGAAGTAACGCCAGCGATGAGTGCTGCCATGCCAGACATGCACATGCTCCAATACGAACTAGAGTCAACGGCAGCCAAATGGTACACCACGATTGATATCGCTAATGCGTTCTCCATTCCCATAGCACCAGAGTGCAGGCCACAGTTTGCATTCACGTGGAGGGGCATCCAGTACACCTGGAATTGATTGCCCCAGGGGTGGAAGCACAGCTCCACCATCTGCCATGGAATAATCCACACTGTACTAGAGAAAGGTGGGGCTCCAGATCACCTGCAGTACATTGATGACACCATCGTGTGGGGGGACACAGCAAAAGAAGTTTTTGAGAAATGAAGTAAGATAATTGAGATCCTCCTGAGGGCCGGTTTTGCCATAAAGCGAAGTAAGGTCAAGGGACCAGCACGGGAGATTCAATACTTGGGAGTGAGGTGGCAAGATGGGCTTCGTCACATCCCAATGGATGTGATCAACAAAATAGCAGCCATGTCCCCACCAACTAGTAAGCAGGACACCCAGTCTTTCTTGGGCACAGTGGGGTTCTGGAGGATGCACATCCCAGACTACAGCCAGATTGTGAGCCCGCTCTACCACGTGACCAGAAAGAAGAACAACTTTGAATGGGGCCCTGAGCAACAACAGGCCTCTGAACAGATTAAACAGGAGATTGTGCAAGCAGTAGCCTTTGGGCCCATCCAGGCAGGACAAGATATAAAGAATGTGCTCTACACCGCAGCCGGGAAGAATGGTCCTACCTGGAGCCTCTGGCAGAGGGCACCTGGGGAGACCTGAGGCCGACCTCTAGCCTTCTGGAGTCGTGGATACAAAGGCTCCAAAGCCAACTACGCTCCAACTGAGAAGGAGATATTGGCAGCGTATGAAGGAGTTTGAGCTGCCTCAGAGGTGGTCGGTACTAGAAGCACAGCTCCTCCTGGCACCCCGACTGCCGGTGCTGGGCTGGATGTTCAAAGGAAGGGACTCCTCTACACACCATGCAACAGATGCCACGTGGAGTAAGTGGGTCCCGCTTACGGGCTCGGATAGGGAACCCCACTCGCCCAGGAATACTGGAGGTGATCACGAACTGGCCAGAGGGCAGAAGAAGGTGACATGAGCTGAGGAGGCCCCACCATATACTAAGCTGCCACATGAGGAGAAGCGTTATGCCTTGTTTACTGATGGGTCCTGTCACACTGTGGGAAAACATCGACGGTGGAAAGCTGCTGTGTGGAGCCCCACACGACAAGTTGCCGAAGCCACTGAGGGACACGGTGAATAGAGCCAGTTTGCAGAGGTGAAAGCCATCCAGCTTGCTCTAGATATTGCTGAGCGAGAAGGGTGGCTGAGGCTTTACCTCTACACTGACTCATGGATGGTGGCAAATGCTCTGTGGGGGTGGGTACAGGAGTGGAAAGAGAGCAACTGGCAGCACAGAGGGAAACCCATCTGGGCCGCTGGACTATGGCAGGATATCGCGGCTCGGGTGGAGAACCTAGCTGTGAAGGTGTGCCACGTGGATGCTCATGTACCCAAGAGTCAGGCCACTGAAGAACACCAGAACAACCAGCAGGTGGACCAGGCTGCTAAGATTAGAGTGGCTCAGGTGGATTTGGACTAGGAGCGCAAGGGTGAATTATTTCTTTCCCCGTGGGCCCATGAGACCTTGGGTCACCAAGGAAGGGATGGGACATATAGACGGGCTTGAGATCGAGAGGTGGACCTGACCATAGATGCCATCGCAGAAGTCATACACAAATGTGAAATATGTGTTGCAATCAAGCAAGCCAAGCGAATGAAGCCCCAGTGGTACGGAGGACGATGGTTGAAATATAAATATGGAGAGGCCTGGCAGATTGACTACATCATACTGCCACAGACTCGTCAAGGAAAGCACTATGGGTTTATGATGGTGGAAGCAACCACTGGGTGGCTGGAAACATATTCAGTACCCCATGCCACCGCCCAGAACACCATCCTGGGCCTGGAGAAGTAAGTCCTGTGGCAACACGGCACCCCAGAGAGGACTGAGTCTGACAATGGGACTCATTTCCAGAACAACCTCATAGACACCTGGGCAGAAGAGCACGGCATCGAGTGGATCTACCACATCCCCTACCATGCACCAGCCTCCGGAAAAATTGAAAGGTACAATGGACTATTGAAGACCACACTGAAGGCGATGGGGGGTGGAACTTTCAAGAACTGGGACACTCATCTGGCAAAGGCCACCTGGTTAGTCAAC
>JAVFHW010078561.1:58553-83423 GCA_032159205.1 Eurystomus glaucurus suahelicus
TCCTTCCTTCCTTCCTCCCTTCCTTCCTTCCTTCCTCCCTCCCTCCCTCCCTCCCTCCTTTCCTTCCTTCCTTCAACTGTTATTTCATAAAGTTGTTATTGAGAATGTTCATTCTGACAGCTACCCCTACTGACTTGGAAAATGTCTGGGAAGGAGCATATAGTCATTACACACATTGTGTATCTGAATCTCCTGGATCAGTGCTGACGTTGTGAGAGAGGAGAGGGTATAGAAGATGCAGTGCCAAAAAATCAAGTGAAGCAATTTCCACCTTATATTGAGATATGTTTTCATAAGCTGAATACTCATTTTGGACCCAAGGTCTTTTAAATCAATAAAATGGCTCTCTGATTTCTTGTAGTAAATTTAGGAGGGACTAATTTACTTAACTAACCTAAAACATTCTCTAGAATTAATTATAATAATGGAAGTCTTATGACCCTCAGTTGATGTCCTTTCTATATGCCAGTGCGTACAGCTGTAGTACTTGGATTAGTGTTAACTATTCTTAAATAGAATGAATATTGGCCACTTGAACTTCCTTTAATTTTTCAGTTAACCTACTACTTTGTTCTCTAGCTTTTACATCAACAAAAAGATGTCACAGAGTATCATTTTTTATATGAAAGTAGCTTGAAAATTAGGTTATAGAATCATAGACTAGAACGACTCATGTTGGAAAAGACTCTTAAAATCGAGTCCAATCATTATCCTAACACTACCAAGTCCACTCTAAACAATTATAGTGCGATATTTCCAGTCCTACAAATATGTTTGGAGTAAACCATCTGATTAGTTGTTACTTCATTTCTTGTGGGCTCAGATAAGTACTTTACAATACTTCCTATCATGCAGGCTAAATGTCTTTTATTTTAAAATATTATTATATTTATTTTCTTGTTTTTATAGTGATCTATTTCTTATATAATGGACTTCTGATAATACATTTCCCAAGTCTGTTACCTCAGAGATACTGAATTAAAAGGCAGTCTGTGAATATGTAGCTTGTTCTAAACAAACTTTCTTTAAATGTTAAATGGAAAGATTAACTGTGATTTCTTGTAAATCAGGTATGGGGTAAACCTGTTGTAAAACAGGTGTGGGGTTTTTTAATTGCTACAAAAACTATTTTTTTTATATAATTTCTGTTTTATAAAATACTTAAACATTTACAGGATGACTGTAAAAATAATGAGGTAATAATCTTGCAAAAGTCTGATACAGCTTCCTCTTCATTTGTATAAACTAACAAGAAAGAGAAAACCAAAATAAAATGTAAGCAGTCAATCTTGCTCTGCCTGAGGGACTTATGACTTGTTAAAGTGATATCACCAGGTACATCCAGAATTACTTCCTAAACACCTACAAAAATTCATGAACTAGAATTAACATGACTTTTAAGTATTAGCTGATCAGATCAGAGGATTCTTATTTTATGATGTTTAACATATCCAAACTGATTACAGTTAAAATAAGCAGTGCAGAGGCTCCAATCATTTCTCTAGTAGTTCCAGTAGCGATCTTTTCACACAGAAAACTTTAGTCCAAATTCCTCAGCTTTCAGAAAGGTCAAAAATATATGCAATGCTATCCAGAGTACTGTATCTCATCTCTGATTTTGTGAATGCAAACCGAAGTCAGAAGGTAAAATGGATAATAAAGCAAGTCCAGCTTCTCTCCGACTGTAGTACAAATGTGTCAGAAAGTACTAGCTGTCTTAAGGAAAAAGTATTGTCTGTTTCATGGTGTTTGCACTGAAGCCTGAATGTTTGGAAACATAATTTGTCATTCAGATGCATTCTTCAGAATGGAATATCTTAGTGGGTAGAAAATTGATATGTAGACCAAATTAACTGGGGGGCTTAGTAAGCAGTGAAAGGGGCTTAGTGAAGGGTATTGTCATAAAAGGCTGAATGGCAGTTCATCTACAATTTCTTTATGGAAATACTAATTTCTATTTCAATATCAATGAATGGGTCTTCGAAAAGAGAAGAGGTGTGTACAGTGTGTTATTATGAAACCTACAATGGATTTCGTATTGTGCAGTCAAATCCTCACATAAGTTGAAACTCTTACAGTTCTGAAAGTCTTCAGAGAGATTAGATCTATTTGATCTGGTGAAAAACCAAAACTTAATTTGCTATTGAGAACAAACATAATTTTAAAGAAAGCAACAAATATTTAATCTGTTTCAAGTGTATGATGTAATGGTTTACTAGTATGTCAATGCGTGTTGCATGTGTAATACAAAAAGGTATGCTCCACTTAGAGTAGGTGGTAGCTTGGAATGGGTGATATTCCTGGTTAGCCAAAATGAGGAAAAATTGAAGACTGTAAATTAAATATGTGATGGAGAAACTGTAGCTGCAGCTTTTTCCAAGGGAATAGGGAGGAGGTGTTACTCTGAATATAATATCAAAATAAATTCCTAGAAAAAAACCAATATATTAAAAATCTGGAAGTGAAATTTAGCCACTTTATACCGATGCACCAAGACAGTCAAACAGTACCAAATTCAGTTTGTCATGAAAATGTTTGTTTTGATACCTCAAAAGGCAAACTTGTCCAAGCTTGTTACAACCAGATTGACAAAGTAGCATATATGGACACAGTATGAGGAAGAACAACTGGTCTGGGAACAGCTTTAATGCGATCAGGATTTGTGTTTCCATCTGTTGGGAATGAATTCAAATCCATTTGGCTCTGTAAACATGTAGTTGATAATAGTTCATGTTGGAATCTGGATTTACAGGAAGTACTAAAATCGTTCATTATGGGGTGGAGAAATTAAGGCTGCAGAAGAAGCAGAAAGTTGATACTGCTTTCTGGTCTTACCGACAAACACAGAAGCAGACATTCTATTTTAGCAGTTTGGTTATAAAAAAAAACATACAGAGCCAAGACTTTTATCTTATCAGACAGTCCTGTGCTCTTCCTTTGGCTTGGCAACATGTTCTGGCTTTTGCAAATGGGGCTGTGAAGAAAATATTAAGTTTGGGTAACCAAGAATTATTATCAGCCAGCTTCCTAATTGTCTACCAGGAATCATTTCAGGGAAGCTTGGAGTAGAAAAGAACTCTGATGACATTTACTTAGCAAAGTTCCTGCATCATTAACTGCTTATTCTGAACAATGACAAATAACTGAGAGAGCTGATCAACAGGCTAGTTCTTGAGTGTCCCCTGAGAACTATTTGATGATGTGGATTCTGCTTCATGATACAGGTGGCTTCTGTATGTCTTAGAGGAGCTGCCTATACTTTCCTTACCTGCAAAGCTATTCTTGCGAATTTTACTAATAAATCTGGGGGGTTGCAGAACATCCAGATGGTGCATAAGTATTTTAGAAGGCAGTTGCTCAAGTAATCTTCTCTCTTCAGACTGGGAAAATAAAATCAGCCTCTCAGCTTTATTTTTTTCATCTAATAACTGTCCTCAAAGAGTTCTAAATTATTATAAAAATCAGGTCCAACGAAGCTTTGACTGCTGTTTAATCCCTGAGAACACACTTGACACCTCCTAGGGATTTTCTGAGGACTCAACTCTTGTTGCTGAGTTTAGAAACTGTGGTACTTGGACAAGGAAGATAATCAGTCTCTGTTGCTTTTCCTTTGATATGACTTACAGTATACAATGTACAACGTAGCTGCAACATAGCTGTGAAGAGATGAATGAGCTGCAGGACTGCAGACAAGGACAAATCACATACCATATCGTGAGACCAAATTGTGGTAAAACCACATACATTTGTGCTAACAGACACACTGATAAATCTAAATGATCCTCATTAGCCCTGAATAGGGTCATGGTCAGTATCACATTAGTCAGCTTGGCTCTTGACAGCTGTGGTAGAGTTCAGTCCTGTAGCAAGTAGAACCATTATGAGAAGTGGGCTTCACCTTGCTCAAATGCAAGCCTTCTGAGCTTTCTAAGAAGGATCCTACATAGGCAGTGTGATGCAAAATACTAGAAAAGGTATGTATAAAAGCAATGTGACACATGAAAGTAGTCCACTGCACTCCTCAAAAACCAAACAGAAGAAGGGTCTTGCAGTCTTACATGGGGGAGATTCAGTTTCTATTGTACCAGTCTACCTTAGCATTTCATTTCTTTTGCTTCAAAATGAACAAGGGTTTGAAAGTCAGTAGTAGAAAAAGATGAAATTCATTATTAATATTTTGATACACATACACTAATCTAGAACACTAAAAATAAAGAACTTGTTATTTTTTTTTTTTCAGTAGAAGTGAATTCAGTATTCCAATTGTTTATCCAAATGTAAATCCATGTGGGGAATGATCAAATATTCTTCATAATGTACATAATTATATTAACCTTAAATTATTTCCTGAGAGAGTTTCTTCTGTGAGGGTAAAATAGCCCATTTATGAGTACTAGTATCACTACCAAAAATAGCAGGGGAATGGTCATTAACTGAACACAATGTTTATCAGTGCAATGCTGTATACTTGTAACAGGGATATGATCACTTTGATTTAGTCAAACTATAAATGAATATTTATCTAAATATTCTGTAACCCCAGATGCTACAGAAAGCTAGTATTGATTTGTCTTACGGATGGATGAAAGCCATCACCACAGCTACGAAAACCTGGGAAAACCTGCGTGGCACATGTAATTAAAATCTGACTCAACTATAAGGTGAGAAATCATTATGGCAACATGAAATGTTACCTTTCTAAAAAATCGATCCCTTCATGGTGAGTTTAGAAAGATCAAGTGTGGCTTGTTTCTGCTAGTAAATAGGTTGCTGTGGATTTTAAAAACATTAAGGTCCACCGCACTGTGAGGAAGTCTAGGGCTCTGGGTCTTATTTTTTTCAAGTCTTAGTCAGGCTGATGCTTCTAATTCAGAGAACAATTGAGAAGATGAAAATTAAGAAAAAGCTTCAAGATTTTGTCCATTTGGTGAGGAATGCTGAATATTGAGAACGGCCTTTTTGTGACAGTGTTGTGTAAAGTATTGGTTACACTCAGATAAGATCTGAGGGCACCAAAGCAATTTGTAAAATACTTTCTGATGTGAAGCTTTACTGTTTTTGTTGGCATAAGCAATTATTTGTTTTGTGGAAAGCACATTCAAAAATTCTGAGAAACTGACATGCTTTGTTATTACAAGGACATTTTTAAAATTTAGGTCTTTCTAAAATATTAAATCCCTTTGACAGCCTAGCTTTTTGGATTAAAACTTTGAATGCTATTCAAAACAGCAGTAACTTCAGAGATTTAAGGCCTTTTATTGATTTCACCATAGCAAAGTATTTTAAGTTGTGTTTGAGGTTTTGCCTCCTTTGCCCTCTAAAACATTATTTTGCTTTCTAAAGAAATTCTGGGGTTTTTTTTATCTTTGGGATACAACTTGTCTTCTCAGTGAAGAAAGAAATTATTATTTACTCTGCTTTCTTAGTTTCTTCCTTCTTTCATATCTTTAATAATAGTCTCCTCTTTCTTGCTGGATGTGATCCAAACTTTTGGCTATAATTTCACGTTTTGGACCTGCATTTTAATTAAATCTGATTCCTACCAAAATGGAATTTTTTTCCAGTGTTCTTTGTACTCTTTGGGAACTAACAGATCAAGGCATAGCATTTTTGGTTCAATTTCCCTAACAAATAGCCATGAATCATGGTAGACAAGAATAAAAAGACATTCTTGTCACTTCTAGACACCACTAGATGTCTAATTACACCGTATGTAAGCTGAAAGATGTGCCAGTCTGAAAATCAAGCAGAACTTATTTGTCTGTAAATGTTACTCACTAAACTTGACCTTTTTCTGCAGTAATAGCAGATGTTTAACTCCTTTAGAAGCTTTGGAAAATTCCTATCATAATTAACAAAATATTCCTCTACTGATATTTTTTGTATGCCACCTTGTCCATTTCAACTCTTTAACTTCTCATCTGTTTTATCTTCGTAGGTGCTAGTGGTCTTTCATAGAAGAAGTTCTGCTTCCTATTTACACCTTGATTTTCATTATTAGGACAGTGGTAACAATTAAGACTTCATTCAGAATGTCTTTTTAGGTAGATACGAGCTGTTATGTTTTAGATTAGGCTGAACTCTAATTAAGCACATAAGAGCAAATTTTTGTCATTTCTCTACTCGTGACAGACTGTTAATTTAAAAATTTGAATTCAAAGTTCCAAGTACTCTAGGATATTTGGAAGCAACCATTGCATATCTTTTTTTTTATTTATGTTTTAAAATTCTTCTTAGAACAAAAACACACTTAGAACAAAATACTGGAGCTATGTGGAATGATTTAGTTACAGAGAATTGTCCAAGCACTCACAGTATCACCTAAAGCCATCAAATTCTACATGACAGACTGCCATTTCAAAATATAACATACCTCATCTCCTGAAAGATGAAAAATTATTTATCTATAAAGAAAAGAAAGCTTTGTGGGTTTGTGCCATTTCTTCCTTTTTTTTTTTTTAATGTGAGACTTTTACATGTTTTAGCTTAGTATGCATCTGCCCCACCATGAAGTACCATTTAATAAAGCATAGTAACAATACTTGGTGCACAAATGCTTTGAGCTCCTTAAAATGTGCTTGCTATCTATATATATTTTGCAGATTTCTGATCATATAAATTTGTAAAAGAGCAGGAAGTTTGTTTTTGTATTTTGCTCCAGTTTATGGAAAGAATATTATTTAACACATTTGGCCAATATGTGGCCACTTTCTATTCTATTCTATTCAAGTGTGTACATTTATCAAAGTATATTTCTATGAGTGCTAGAAGAAGTTTATGAACCTAATGTCACTCATTAGGTTAATAAACTGATGTTAGTTAGCTATTATAGAAGGTTAATGCCATCTGATTACCCTTCAGGTTAGATATGGAAATTCACTGTGACAAAGCAGTCCAGGGTAGGTTTAATTCTTCATTGCCAGCTTTCCTTATTAAAATTGCCTGGTTGTTTTGGACATGAAATATTGCCATAATAACAATTGAAATCAGTTTCTCAATGTATACATATGCAGAATTTCAGCCGAAATCAATGGGACTTCAGGTCTTAAAGTATAAATTCATTCTGCTGAAAGCTAAACTTTCCGTATAAATTTTGGTTTGCTTTGTATCACTAGTTCCTTCTGATTATCCTACACTGTTTCAGTGGTCTCCGGACTTAGTAGCAGTTATCCCACGGGTGAGATTGCCGATGTAACAACCTATTACTATGTGCTATTTGAAGGGCAGCAGAAAAGCAAAACAGTGAGTACAGTTTCATTTGAAACTGAGAAGTGTTTTGCTATGCATCTATAGTGGTTTGCATACACAAATGCTCAGTTACCATCAGTGTCCACGCTTGTTTAGATATTAGAGATGTGTTTACTGTGTTTACAGCTACCAGTATCCATAATAAAGTATCACTGCAAAGAAATAATCTCTATAGATAAGGCTCAACTCATTTTAAAGATCTCCTTTGTAACAAAATCTACTTGAAATAATTAAAACAATGAAGCTGCCTTAATTTTTCTTTGTTAATAATCTAAGAGTAATAGAAAATACATACTATATTCTGTAAGTACAGTAGAACACCAGTATTCTAATACACTGTATTTGTAATTTCCCTGTTACTTTGTCCCTGTTTCTACCTATGTTTTACCTATAGACTCTGCCTTTCCATGGAGGGGAAGGAGGGAACCAAAAATCCTTCAGAGTTTTCTCTGGTTTCTAGGACATTTTAAATCTCTTTGAAACTTTCTTATAGACTCTAGAAAAGAGAATGAAGCTTCTTCCAACTTTCCACTCAGGACTGGAAGTCTGTCTAGATTTTTCTTTCAGTAAATTAAGTCACTTGGTGAATGGTAAGAATCAATGACCCAAAAGAGCCATTCTTCTCTGATTATTATGGCAGAATCTTTTGTGGTCGTTTTCAGGTAGTTACAGAATACATATACACATGTGTACATGTGTATATAGAAATATTTACACAGATATATATCTGTCTGAACTTTTAATGAGAGGAACAGCAAACTGAACTGCAATGTTTGCTTTTGTTTGTAATAATATGATAATTACTTCTGCACTTATCTGTCAAAGTACTCTTAGAGGAGTTCCAGTTGTCTAAACATAGGAATCTATAGTCATTTGAGAAGCCCTAAATTATCCTGTCTGCCCTCCAGTAGCTGCTCCAGAACAACTCAGGTCTCCTAGAAGTCCTGTATCATATGTGCCATGCTTGCAGATCTTTCGGAATACAGCCTCTGAAATGCCCCTGAGATACCTGTTCCGGGCAAACAAATTTAGCCCCTGGAAACATCTTTTCCACAAGCAATAGTGTCAATAGTTTATATACACTAGGAATGTTTTTACCACTGAAATGGAAAAAAGTGAATTGGCTGCTTGATATATTTACTGATACTGATTTCTAAAATTTCTCTCTTAGCTCCTATTGCTCTATGAAGAAGCTATTTGTAAGCAAATAGTGTCAGATGAAAGAAACATTTCATATAGCCTTTTGTTGGCATAATTAACTTGCCTGTCAATTGCTGATGTGAGCTCAAGTGTATCCAACCATGCTATTGTGTTTGTGTTCCCTCAGGCGGCTCCCAGACTTCTGTACTAGCATTTTTCCTTTCATTTCTGGCCAGGAAAGGCAGGAACAACTGGGAAAGTAGCTGAAGTGGTTGTGCAGGATCATGCCGCAATGCATGTGTGTTCATGCACAGGAAAACAAGCTTCTCCCTTCCCATCCTGTGCCAAATGCCAAGGTCACCAAGAGACGGGGTGGCTGAAGGATGCTGCTCCTAGTATGACATGGTGAGGGAGTTGCGGAACCTACGTAAACATGCATGAGCACTGGCTTCCTTCCATAGTCATGTTCACAGCTACCTGGTGGCAGTGAGAGTGGTGTCATGCCATGTGTCACTTGCACATAGCAAGGAAGGAAGCAAAGGGCACAACATGACTGAATTTGCTCCCTGGGTGGCTGCTGGTACATTACCCTACTCACAGCACACATAAGAGCATACAACACCATCGTGACTCCGGTCCCTGGTAAGCTGTGTCAGATCCTGCTGGCCAGCACTACAACAGTTGTGTTTTATTGCAGCTTCTGTTCCTGTGGTTGCTTCTGTTTTTGTGAGTAAGCTTAATTTTTGCTTCCCTCAGTGCCTCATTGTTTTGCTTGTATGTACTGTATGTAGCTGTACATACATGTAGCTGTATGTACTTCTGGTTTATGTTCCTTTGAATAGCAGCTCTTTGTGGATGCTGCATCTTGCACTGGGATTTTGTCAGGGTGCAAATGAAGGCAGAGGGTTTTCATGTGCCTTCTTTTGGTAGATATCTTGGAGCTTCTGAGCTGCAGCCAGAGATCTGGCCCAGGGTGTTTCATAACCAGCGATATGCCTCCTTA
Source organism: Eurystomus glaucurus suahelicus (assembly GCA_032159205.1). NCBI lineage: Eukaryota > Metazoa > Chordata > Aves > Coraciiformes > Coraciidae > Eurystomus > Eurystomus glaucurus. The sequence goes on from JAVFHW010078561.1 coordinate 67,945, forward strand.
CTAAGTTGCATGTGCTGACACAGCTCACAAATTTCCCCTGAAAAAGAGGCCCTGTTACTGTATGAGACAGTAAAACAGTATTTGTTGTGACCACTGCTCATATGGATTTGGTCATAGATTGAGGGCCTAGCTTTGGGCTAAAAGAAATAGTCTATGCAGCAGGTTTCCATGGTCTGCTGGACCATCATGTAGAAAAAACAGAACTGCTTTGACAAGAGCTGGTGAATAGCATATGTTTAGACAGACTTAGACTGTTTTTAGCAATTAAAAAAATATTACTAACACTGCCAAGCTGTCTTTAGAAGGTACTTACAGGTGCTTCAGGATAACTCTGGTGGGAATAAACTGGCTTTCTGCATCCTGAATCTGGGTCTGGAGCTGTGTCTGTTTGTTTGTCAGCAGTGGTTCACTACCCAGAGCCGTGCCTGAATTGTCTTGGGTCCTGAGTGACAGGAGACCCCAAACATATTAAATTGTATTTTTGTGTTAAGAAAAGGAATAACTCAAAACCTTATGCACAAATCAGTAAGCTGGGCAATGTAATAAAGCTTATTAAGCAGGAGAGATGCGGGTTACACTGAAAGCTTTGGTATCAGTTATATGTGGTATATGCAGTTATTAAACACTTATTATAGCACGGAGGCATTGTTCAAAGTACTCAAGTGCAAAGTTATCTGTTTTAACAGATAAGACAAAGAAAGATCATTATAAAAGTGTTATTCTCAGAACTATTTATAGGAGTTTCTGTTTATAAACATCAGGAAATAATTTACAAAATAGTGCTTTCATAATAATAAAATAATGAAAGATACTAGTATCTGCTGTAGTATGTACCCTTTTACTCATTAAGCTCAGTATACAGAATAAGATTGAAGACAGTGAAATTCCACAAAAGCAATGAGACACCCCATTATCAGCTGTTCAGATTCTGCCTGGAAGACGTGCTGTTGCTGTTCAGCTTTGGGAAATTATATTCAAAGCCTTTCAAAAGAAATAAATGAACTCCGAATTGGGATGGAAGCCAAGCTGAATGTTATTCTGAAAAAGTTCTTATGTTCTGTCATGGTATCAGGAGAAAATTTTCAGCCACCCTTCCTTTTTGGTGCATACGATTAGAAACATACAGGGTTTTATCATATCTCTTCTGCCTTTCTGGCTGAAAATCTGAAAAGTTTTGCACCAATGTCTGAGAGAGTAACATAGGGCCAGGCATCAGTTAATGCAGGTAGAAGCATGTGAAGTTACTTGAAGCAAAAGGAGTCAAAAATGAAAGCTTATACTCTCTGGAATGTCCCAGTATTGTGAAAGGCAGTATCTCTAGAACGAGTTTATCAAAATAGTGAAGGGATATAAGTGTAAAGCTCAGACAAAGTTTGTCCTGCAGTTGTGAAGGTCTAACATTTTGATGACACAGTTATGAAAAACTACAGCCACCAATGGGTGTAGTCTTTAAAGAAATTCTTGTGTGGGCATATGTAACACCCAAAAAAAGCCCTTTGTAACTGTACTTTAAATCAGTTTGTTTAATGGAATAAGTTCTAACTATAAAGTGTAGAAGTGACTATAAGATCAGCTAAAGTAACTATTAAAAGCTGCTTCTGCAGTAGATATTTTTTAGAATGTAACTCTGTAAGTCTATGTATATCAGCAAACTGTTTTAAGAACACAGGTTTTCTCTGGACAAGTGTTGTACTCCACAGCACCCAGGGAATGGTTGGCATGGTTCCGTGTACTATTGAAGTAGGAGTGCCAAGTATCTGTGCTATTTTCTGTATGCCTCCCACCTAAGTGTTGGCTGGAATAAACACTAAACAAAAACTCTCACACTTCTCTGTATTTATATGATCAACATGAAAAATACACAGAAGGACAAAGAAAAATTTTACAGTTCTTAAAGAATGGCATAAGATGAGAGAACACAAAATGTTATAGCCTAGAAAAGAGAAATCTCATTACAAGGGGAGGTGAGGGTTGGGAGATGGTATGTTGATAACTTATAAAATGTCTTCAAAGTAATGGTACAAACAAAAGAAGAAAATTTATTAGGCCCAAACAAGGAAGAGCAGGCATTGCAAGTTTGGACTCGAAGTATCCAAGCAAGTCAAATGAGCAACAAAGAGGGCTAGCAGAGGGGAGGATGAGGAACTAGAAATTCTAAGGAGAAAGACAAGGCTGCTAGAACCTGGCTGGTGGCATTGTCATGGAAAATCTAGTGTGACCAGATGGGTGTTTTCTGGCTCTGTTTCCTGTGAAGCATATCCTTCTACTTCCTCCGCAGCTACAGAAAAATCTTGTCTGCTGTGGGACTGCTGCGATGGTTCACTGTGGGAAGAGTGTAGGAGTCTTTTTATCTATTTATACTCATTTTACGCATTCAGCATTAGTAGAGGTGGTTGGGTAAAGCTCAATACTTCTGGTTATAAGTAAGTCAAGCACTTAGTTATATCTTTAGGTACCTTAAAAAAAATGGAGAGAGGAAAAAGAAACATTTTTGAAGAAGCCTATAGCTCTGCTTTTCTAAAACTAACTTGTGAAAGGGAGAATGTACATTTAATGATGACAGAACAGTATGAAAACTGCCAGTGTAACAGGAAAAAGAAAGAACATATTTAATTAATTAGCTCACATAATAATTCTTTTATATATACACATTCACTCTGTTCTTTCAGTGAAATTGACACGATTGTAGGTATGATATCGTACTATGTCCAAAATCACCTTATCAGTATCAGTGTCTTGACAGAGGAAAATTTATAGTATAATAAGTCATTCTTCACTGACTCCTAGCCTAGAAACCTAGCAAAGCCTGCCCATTGTTGAAAAATGCCAGATGTTCCTGGGACACGGGAAAGTGTGATGACAGAAATGGGCTGGGCCTCCTAAAGTAGTTTACCTAGAACAAATGTATAGCCACTGTGTACTCTTCAGGCTGTAATGGGAAAAATCCGTCTCCCGTTTCAAAATAGTGAAAGCCACACCTCCAGACTTCTTCCAACCATCCTTCCAGGAGCAACCCTTACACCAACCTTAGTACAATGGGTGGTTCTGTTCAAGTGAACCATTTACTGTGTTACCATTTGTTTTCAACACAGTGAATCATATTTGCATAATGTTTGACTAATTTACTATCAAAATATTAGCTTGATATGACTCCATACTGCATAAGCAGCTTACTCCTGTATCTGTCTAGTGCTGCAGTATAATGAAAGCATTGATGGGAGAAGTCCTATCTCACACAGCATTGTGCTAAGCTAATACAATGGCACACAAACTTGCTAAGACATTGGAAGGCATTAAAATATGAATATTCAATATCGATACACAGAATGTATGAATGTTAATCTTGCCTGTTGTAGATCCTAGGTATTGCCTTGGGGCATTAGGAACTAGTGTGTTTCTGATTAATTCAAAACTGGTGCCATTAAGCACATGTGCATTGTTCCCAACATTAAAAACTATGTTTTGCCATGTAAACTTACTACAAGTCTAAAATATTTTGAATTATTCTCAGCTTTGAGGTTTTGATACTAATTCATTGACTTTTTTAATTGTGTAAAAAATAATTCTCTCCTTATTGACTCCTTTGGAATTTATTAGCAATTTCTAGAACACTGTAGTCTGTAAATCTGAAATGTTAATTGTGGCTTTGCTCTATTTGTAGACAGAACAGGCTGTGCTTTGTCCTTTACATTAACACAACTAAATAATACTTTTGAGGTGTCAGGTCCCCATATCATGAGGCTGTTCTGATCTGTGGTCCTGTTGTATACTTAGTCATATGAGAATGGCAAGAAGTCTGTAAAGATCTGAGGGAAGAAACCTGTTCCAGATGTCTAGCCTTTGTCATATAGGTACTACATAACTTCAACATATGTTGCCTACTGAGGCGTGGCGACCTGGTTCAGGAACGGCACGGCGACCAACCCTAGGCCGCTCGGGCCATCAGCTCGCAGACACCAATGTGATGGACGGCAAATGGCGTTTATTTAAGTGCGCAATCACCTTATATACTCGTCTTGTCTCGTCTGCGTTCCCGCGATAAGCAAGCTAGCCTCCCACTTCTATGCCCCGTCTAGCTTTCCATACAGCGCGATATCTTCCGGCCGCCAGACCCTGACTATCTACAAACATAACTTTTCTTCATGGAATATTCCAAGAATTTTGAAAGCCTTAAAAGAATTCATAGAATATTTAATGAATTTCTGAATGTGGCTGGAAAACGGCACATATGCAAAAAAATGTTCCTTTAAAACTACTTGCAAATTTGGGACTGAGCTTTACACTGACACCCACTATTAGGCTTTATCTCTTTCAGATGTTTCCAAGGCAGCTTTTAATAAAGAATCTCAGTACTCAAATGTTTTTCTCTGCACACTAGCCAGCTGCTCAGAATTTCTAGTTATTTTGGTGAAGAAGCATTCTGTGTCAGCTGAGAAATGTTTTAGATGAAGTTAGCCAAATAGTTTGGGCTGTCAAATTGCAGATGCCATATGGAAATTATATTCGTATTATCACAGAATACATAGTATTAATAATGAAATGCAGATATATCATGAAACAGGCACATGAATAATACACAAAACAGGCATATACATGCAGTTTTGTTTAATACAGAGTGACTTGTACATGCGTATAATTAACATGAACACAAAAGAACTTATTTTGCAATTAATAGAGACACTAACTACAGAAGTTGTTGTGTATATGAAGCTCTCTTAATATGGTCCCAGGCATAAATGATGCAAAGTCTGATTGACTTTTGGGTACCAATATGGAAAAACAATTAAATAGTAATAATGATTTACAGACACCTAGAGAACATACTTGCCTTAATGTAGGGCATAGAGATCATCAAAATAAGATCATCAGCTGGAGTATCCTGTGGCCAAAAAGGCAAGCTGGACTTAACTATGTTCAAAACAAGACTAAAGGTGACCAAATATGCAAAAGGAGATGCTGAACTTGGCAGCGAAAGAAAGGTCTTTATCATTAAAGGAGAACATGCTATGGCTTTAGAAGTTGAGTAAATAATAAAGAATATTTGGTAAACAGTAATGGGCATTAACACTACATATTTAAAGAACATGAGGGAAAGACCATTGTGATACTGTGTTGGTAAAGAGGATTGAACACTAGTAGAGAAATCTGATTGGCCTGGAAGCTAATGAACGGATAAATAAAGAAATTTGGCAGAAGACACTGAAAAGAGATAATGAGCATAAATGATTGCAGAGCTGGAAAGTGTTACCTATAATGCTTTTCTTCTTCTTCTTCTTCTTTTTTTTTTTTTTTTTTTTTTTTAAGGCTTGATAACTTAAAACCATTTTAGTTCTGTATAACAAAGTCCCTGGAGAGATATGATAACAGTCCTTTAGGAATCTGAGAAGGGAATCAAGCAGGAGGCTTTTCAGGGATATATCTCATTTTTTTCCCAACATTGTGAAGTGAAACGGGTAAATATTACATCTCAGCCTGATGAGTCATAGGTCATATTCATTCTCTGTGGAAATACCAATGGGACCTTAAGCAGTCTTAGTAGAATCCTCTGATGAAGACAGGAAAAAATTAGGATGCATCATTAGGTGTATCAGTTGGAAAAAGTGATGGTAAAGTTGAGGGAGGCATATTCTCTCTCAGACTCAAAGGACATGAGGATAAGATTGTTGACGTCAAGCAAATAAGAAAAGAAATGGACTTCAGGAGGACTCTATGAGAGTTAAAACTGAAGACGTTTATTATCAGAGATGGCTGCGTTTTATACACTCCAAGCTTTAAGGCACGACCCCTTAGTGCTGTCCATCAAAAAGCGGTTAAAAGCTATTTGTTCAATGCTCTGTCAGTATGTTTCTTTGAAGATGCTAATTGGCTAATGTTTAAGCTGTGAACTCCTGCTGTGTCTGTCGATCTCTTGCTAGACTTCTGCTCTGTGGAATGTACTCGTTAGGTCTCTTATCACCTTCTCTTTCTGTGACTCTTCAGCCTCAGGGCTTCTCAGGCTCTTTCAGGGAAACATAGTTATCCGGTCAAGGTTAACATCCAACATTCTCACCTCAGAGTCCTCAGGCCAGATGTGGACTCCCATGTAAAATGGAGATACAAGCCTGCAGAAACCGTCACAGATGTTGTTTTAATGAACTGGAAGACAAACAAGAAATGATTGGAGAGTGTGAATGCATAAAATCCCCAAATTATGGGGAAGGGAGGAACATGGAAGAAAAGAAAGGAGTGGGACTGAAGTTTTCTTAAGAGTTTGCTCAGAGCACATATGCTTCCGAGGGTGAGACAAGTCACTATGAACAGAAGACAACCGGTCTTATCACTCAAGTAAGAGATCTGAAACCCTCTGATTGGTTCAAATTGCAACCTGTCTTTTAAATGTGATTTAAAATGTGATATAGACAGGACAGGACAATTAGAGGACTTATAAAGTTTTCTATCCAATCTGTGTTGAATTCATTGAAAACAAGAAAATGTAGAGTTTGAGGTGCTTCATTTCAAAACAAAATATTTAGATTTTTCATTGCAAAATTCCTTTGTTTCAAAAGTATATAAAATTCTAGAAGTAAAAGGAAAAGACCAAAGAAAATTAAGGATGTGGCAATATCATCAAAACATTACAGGATATTGTATATCAGCTAAGTGACTGTGGTTATATAATCATTCTCAACTATCTAGTTGGGAGCAGTTGTAGTATCAGTTAAATTTCAGCACAAAACATTTTCAGCTAAGTTGCATTTCATTGCAACTGAGCAAGACTACGAATATATTGGTATATTTTGATAAATTAACTAAAATATCCATGTTTTGCTCAATGTTAGTCCTAATTACAGAAGGGTGGCAAATTTTGCACAGCTTTGAATTTTTGTGATGATTTCTGATTACTGCACTCATATAATTATATGCAGCCTCAGAAGAGAAGAAACATTTTTCAGCCATTTACTACAGCAACAGATGTGTCTATAATTATTTGGACATATTCAAATGAATTATTGTTATGCTCCTGCAAAGACAATACTTTCAGTAGTTAGGAGTGGCTGCTGTAGGTCATATGACTCTTTCTGAATACTTTTTTTCCTTCTTGACAAAAAGAAACTGTATCCTAGAAAAGAAACAGGTTTCCAGAAGGCTGCTTGCTAATGTGGCACAGTTGCCCAGTTTTGCATACCAGAGAGCGTTAATCAGTACCACTGCTGTAACAGTCCCACAGTCCTTCCGGCCTCCTCCCGGGGTAAACGTGGTCATTGTGGAAACTTGCTTATATTTCTTTTTCCATTTCAAAACTGTGAAATCTGTCTTCCTCTTAGGACCATTCAGAATGACAATTTTTAGTATTTGCTCAAATGGTAGTCAACAAGGTCTGTGTCTCTTGTAAAGTACCCTAGAGCTGGTCAAACATATGAAGACTTGGATGGGAGGAAAAAAAAATCCCTGCCATTTTAGTCTCTCTAATGGACATAACCAAACTCATATGCAACCTAACATCTAGTTCAAAATGTCTAGAAATACTACCTTTCCTCTTTAGGTGACTAGCTATAATTAAGAACATACTAGTCTTTTGGTACTCAGCCTCTAATTTTTTTTTCAGTAAACTTAGTAATTATTCTACCCTGCCCTCTGGTTAGTAATTAAATTTAATGTCTTATGGCAATTGCTAAAAACATCTGCAAACTTCAACAGGTGCTCACACATGGAAAAAGAGGAGCTGATTGCTGACAATCAACATGGCTTCACCAAGGGCAAATCATGCCTCACAAATTGGTGGACTTTTATGATGGAGAAACAGCATTGGTGAATAAGAGAAGAGCAACTGATGTCTTCTACCTGGGCTTGTGCAAAGCATTCGATACTGGTCTCTAAATTGGAAAGGTATGGATTTGATGGATTGACCATTCAGTGCATAAAGACTTAGCTGGATGGCCGCACTCAAAGAGGTGTTGTGAATGGCTCAATGTCCAAATGGAGACCAGTGACGAGTGTTGTTCCACGGGGATCAGTACTAGGACTGGTCCTGTTTGACATCTTTATTGGTAACATGGACAGTGGAATTTAGTGCAATGGGCAATGAATGAACGAATCATAGAACGTTAGAGGTTGGAAGAGACCTCTGGAGTCCAACCCCCCTGCCAAGCAGGACCATAGAATCTAGGGCAGATGTCGTGGTCGGAAGCACAGGCATCCATCCGCCCCGCCGGAAGGGGAAATCGAGGGCTAAGGTGACCACCTCCCCACCAAGCTCATAGGCAATTCCTCTTCCTGGAAAGATCCTGTTCTGAGTCCGTTTAGGGGTTCAGGGCAGGTCCCCATGGAAACAGAATGTATGCTCTCCCCCCTCCCTATCCCTTAGTTCCCCCCCAGACAGGTGGGCAAAAAGGGAGATCAGGAGTAAAAAAAGAGAGAGAGACTTTGCACTGTATTGGAAGTTTAGAAAGATATATATATATTGTTTAACAGGGAACAGAAAACAAGAAGGGAAGGTAGATATAGGTACAAAGATGGGGGAAAACACAATAAATGCAATATAATACAAAACCAGAGGTTGGATGGCTTCGGATTCACTGGAGGATGAGGAGTAGTGAGAAGATGGCTCCTGACCGCATGGAGAGGGGTCAGCTCCAAGCGTCTCTTCCTTCCACACTGGAGACCACTTCCTGCCTCCAGTATCCGGTGTGGACAGGAAGGGGGAGGGAATAACTGCTTCCCCCCTGGGACCCTCAGAGTGTCCAGCCCCTGCCTGTCCTGGTCCCAAACCTCAAACCATAACAGATCCCGACACAGCTGACTTCAAAAGACATCTTCTTAATAAGTGGGCTGATCTTCCACAGGCAGGTTACACAGGAATCCATCCAGACAGGTCTTGAAAGTCTCCAGAGAAGAAGACTCCTCAACTTCTCTGGGAGCCTGTCTCAGTGATCTGGAACCCTCACAATCAAGAAGTTCCTACTCATGTTGAGGTGGAACTTCCTGTGCTCTAGCTTGTAGCCATTGCCCCTTGTCCTATCACAAGGCACAAGTGAAAAGAGGTTGCCCCTTTCTTCTTGACAACCAGACCTCATATAGTGATACACATTAATTAGATCCCCTCTCAGTCTTCTGCACTGAAAAAAGCCCCAGGTCTCTCAACCTTTCCTCATAAAGCAGGTGTTCCAGTCCCCTAATCATCCTCGTAGCCCTCCACTGGACTTTCTCAGTAGATCTCTGTCCCTCTTGAACTGGGGAGCCCAGAACTGAACGCAGTACTCCAGGTGAGGTCTCACGCGGGCAGAGTAGAGAGGGAGGAGGACCTCCCTCCATCTGCTGGACACACTCTTCTTAATGCACCCCAGGATACCATTGGCTTTCTTGGCCACAAGGGCACATTGCTGTTCCATGGATAACTTGTTGTCCACCAGGACTCCAAGATCCTTCTCCATGGAGCTGCTCTCTAGAAGATCACCTCCCAATCTGTACTGGTGCATTTTGTTACTCCTTTCCAGGTGCAGGACTCTGCTCTTATTCTTGTTGAACCTCATTAGGCTCCTCTTTGCCCAGCTCTCCAGTCTGTCCAAATCCTGCTGAATGGTCGCACCGCTTTCAGGTGTATCAGCCAAACCTCCCAGTTTTGTATCATCAGCAAAGTTGCTGAGAAGACACTCTGTCCCTTCATCGAGGTTGTTGATTAAGATGTTGAACAGGACTGGACTCAGCACTGATCCTTGGGGGACCCACTAGTTACAGGTCTCCAGCTGGACTTGGCACCATTTTTCACCACTCTTTGGGCTCTATTGTGTAGTCAGTTCTTAATCCATCTCACTGTCTGTTCTTCTGCCTCACACTTCCTGGTCATCACTACCATCTTTGCATCACTACTACACTTCCTTCATCACTACAAGCTTTGCATCACTACTACACTTCCTTTATCCCTACAAGCTTTGCATCAACCAGCACCTCCAAGTCTTTCTTCTCAGGGCTGCTCTCAATCCACTCATTTTCCAGCCTGTATTTGTGCTTGGGATTGCCCCAATCCAGGTGCAGGACCTTGCACTTGGCCTTGTTGAACTTCATGAAGTTTGCATGTGCCCACCTCTCAAGCCTGTCAATACCTGTCTGGATGGCATCCCTTCCCTCCAGTGTGTCAACCACACCATGCACCTTGGTGTCATCTGCAAACTTACTGAGGGTGCACTCGATCCTGCTGTCCATGTCACCAATAAAGATGCTAAACAGGACCAGGCCCAGTACTGATCCCCACGGAACACCACTCATCACTGGTCTCCACTTGGACATTGAGCTGTTGATCTCAACTCGTTGAGTGTGACCATCTAGCCAATTCCTTACTCACTGAGTGATCCATCCATCTCCAGTTTAGAGAACAGGATGTTGTGCATTGTCAAAGGCTATGGTAGTGGTAAAATAAAGGAAAAAAAAAAATCCACACTCTTGGTACTAATTTCCATCTAGTGTTGCATGTTGATGAGGTATGCACATTTGTTCCTTGCTTCATTCCTTTCAGTACTTAACCCTAACACAACTTGATGCAGATGTTCCCTTTAGGTCTCACTTCTGGGGTAAATGTTCCACACTTGGAATTTACCCTCTCACAACTACTGCTATAAAGCTGATTTTGGACTCAGAGATTTTGTATTTATGATCATAAGTGATATTTTCTTTTACTTCATAAGGCAGCTCTTCAACTGGTATCAATTAGTATTGTGTCTTTGACTTCAACAGATCTATATCGAGTTGCCATAACCACAAATTTGGCTTAAAATTTCTTTGGCTTTGGGACATGTTCCTTTGAGAATTCCTTAATTAATACCAAATTTTCATAAATCTTTTCTTTCCTCCTCCTGCTAATTGCTACTACTGTGGTGCATGCAGAGAGGGATCATATCTGTGAATCAAGTCTTGTACTGGGTGACTGCTAGTGTATATTCACCTTATCACTGGGACAAGGCATTACAGGTAAAGATGCTCAGTCCTTCCAAGTGTATTTAAATTTTCATTGAATCTTGAGTTTTCATGTGTTTTTTATTTCTACTCTCACTTTACAATAGTCAGATTCTCCACTCCAATTTAAACGTGATAGGATTGTTAAATGAAGACAATAGAAATGATGGACAATATGAAAACACTGAAGAATAACAGAGAAGAAGATTGATCTGTGTATTCTACCTCATTACATCTTCATGCTTGAATGTTCTTAACATTTTGAAATCTGCTAAAAAAGTAATTTTAATAATTCTTTTCTTGGCTATCACATATGAAAACACTTAGATAATAGCTGTTCATTTACTAAGTTTTTGTTTGGAGATCCAGTTCTGTAGTTTGCAATTTAAGTAATAATTTAATTATTTTTGTAAACATGTATTATTTCTGCTTCTACTGATAAAATGTGTATCATTGAAGAGCTACCATTTTGTGCATTCATTATGTCTAGCACAAACAAATATCCTGTTAAATTGCACTATGTTTTTTAGCATTGGTCTTGGTTCATACGATTTATTCAGTCATAAACAACAGTTTGTTCTCCACTTATCATGTATGTCACTTTCTTGCCTCACTTTCTTGTTTCCAGTAACAAGATGCATGCCATGCATTGAGAATTGTGCATGTTCTTCAAAGGTGGATAATCACCAGCTATGTTAATTAAATGTACCGAAATCTTCTCCTTTAATTCAATGTTACTTCTAAAGTCCCTGATTGTTCACTGGAAAAGAAAGTCTTAAGATGTAAACTATTTTGGAGTTTAAGAGACTGAAATCATTGTAAGATATAAAACTTGGAAAACTTTAATTAAGCAGCATGACGGGTTTTATTTAGAAATGACTTGATGTTTATGCAGAAATAGCAATTTCTTGGGTGCAGTTCAACGTAATTTTGATCTTTCCTTTTTGATTTGGATTTATTCATTTGATCTGGCTTTACTGGGGGGATCACCACATATGCTGCACTTTAGGAAATGTTGCTTCCTGTGGAGACCCTGTTGCTATTATATTCTTTGATCACAGCTACTTCCAATCCAATTTACTTTCCTCTTCAGGTAGGAGGCAAGTGACAAATTAGAAATAGAAAAGCCCACTGGATTTTAAGTTCATATGTACCTAGTAAGCTTATGTAAGGTTACCATGGCAGTGGACATCTCTCTGTGATGATATGCCTCAGACTCAGGCACAAAAATCGCAGATGAGTAGTGCTACTTTGTTCCTCCATCTGCTGAAAGCAGAGATGTACTGACAGTCTTTCTGTGGCTGGTAAGTCAAGCCTCTTGTCAGCTTATAGTTTTAAGTCTGATCCAGTGAACTGAGCTCAGAAATACTTTATCTGCATTTACCAAATTCATGATCTGCTCTCCTTTGAAAATAATCTGGAAAAGTCTTCCCAACATTTTCTAACACAATAGGATATTCCTATTTGAGATAAAGGGGCCATGTTTTTCTCAGTGGTTGTTTGGGAGCTTAGTACACCCTCTTGCAGTATGTATTTATAAACATCTCTGTGGATGTACATCTGAAGAGGGAAAGAGAGAATCAATCAAAAATCTGGCACACTACAAGTTTTGAAGGAAGTAAAGCATAAGTGGAATTTTGAAGCTGTGATTTTGGCACAATTTACTGAAGAGACTTGTCTTACTTCCCCGGATTTAATATTTTTTCCTTATTTCTTGAAAAAAAGCTAAAAACACCTGCAATTATTGCTAAGAACTCTGCAGAATGCACAGAAAAAAAATTGAAGACGTGGTTCTTTTAACCTTGGTCTAAGTCAGAATAGTCCTTTAAAAAAGCAAGAGAGAGAGAAAGGGGGGTAACAGGAGATCTTAAAGGGATTTCTGTCATGGCTGAGCATAGGAATCTTCTGTGGGACTTATCACACCTTCAATGTAAATATTAAAGCAGGAGCATATTGCAGCTCAAATTTTACTACACTTAGCCTAGAGAGCAGAACCAGCCAGTCAGTGACCCAGACACAAGGATATGAATGTTATTTTTCTACTCTGCAAAAGTGTTTTTTTTAAGCAGGTGCAAAGGCCCATGCTTCATATGCTGCCAGACTGTAGATGTTGCATGGCAAAAATGATCACCTCCATTCTGAGAAGCAAAACCTTCAAAGAAAAGTTAAGCTGGAAAGACTAGTAGAGTTGAGGCATTTGATGAAGAAATTAGTGACTGCTTATATCAGGGACATTAATATCTCCCTCTCAACAAGCACTTACTGCTTTGGCATGTGCAGTGGCTCCAGGAGGGGAACACTTGGTGGTTACAAGGACCATACTAACATTGATCATACCATATGCCAGATTGTCTGGCTGTGACCTATTTCATTTGAAACTCTGGTGTGTGTTATGCCAATCCTGTGAAGTATAAAAAAAAAACCATGATGAGTTGTTGGCTATTATACTGAAGCTCTGTTCAAGTCTAATTGATCTGTGATCATGATGTATATTGGCAGCTACAAAAATTCATAATAACCTATGTGTTTAGGATTGTTGTCTTCCCTTCAGTTGTCCAATCTCATGACATACTACAGCTGATCCAGCAATGAGCTGTGTTCCTCTCCAATGCAACTCTTTAAATAAGTAGGGGAAAAAGAGGCCACAGACAATGAAATATGTTTTAAGCAGTTATCAGAAACCTCCCAGCACTGAGACTGGGACCCCAGCCTCTTTCCAGTGACAGCCCCAGCAGTGTTAAGAGAATGGTCACAACCCAGTTCATTCTAACTAATTTACCCAGACTGAAGAGACTGACAGCTCACTCTGCCTAGGATTTTTGGGGAAAAGATTTTTAAACCATTCCGATGAGGAGATAATAGGATTCAGATCTTCTGACTAAAGCCCCTTAACAGTGAGGCTTCTATGGGGAGGATAGGGGAAATCAGCAGAGGGATTGGCTTCAGGAAAAGGATCAGAGAGGCACTTTCACCTCCATCTACCTATAGCTGCCTCTGAGAAATGCTCTTCAGGTTTTAGAAAAGAAAAGAAATAATTTTAAAAACAGAAAAGAACTATGCCTCATGAGTAGAGGAACTTCTCCCTTGTCTTTCAGTTTAAGATGTACAACACTACCTACACATTGTAAAGAAATCATAGGCATCTAATGCACAACATCTACTTCTGAAATGGGTGCAAAGTGCCTAGAAACTAAACACTCCTGTGGTCTAAAACATGACTGTCTTGTGGGTTCAACTTCTCGGAATTTCAAATATGAAAAAAATTGAAAAAAAAAATGCCAGGGAACTACTGTTGTTTTCTTGATATTTAATCAACTATTTAAAATAAATTGAACCGTGACTGGACGTCACCCGGTGACATGTCTATGTTGCAGGAGCACATGCTTTTAGCTGCCGTTCTGCCTTGGTTAGAAATAAGGCACATGTGTCACATGCATGATGAATCTCATGGTAGGGACAGGTTGCAACTACTTTGCCAGTGCTAAACAGATATTCAGTCTACATGCAATTAATTGGGTCGTTGCACATGCATGACCTCCAACAAGACTCAGAAACCTCTAATGCATCAACTAAGCACTTTACCTCACTACTTCTCTGAAACTTTTGAATACTATCACTTCTTTTCTTTCTGAGTGGCTTCAAAATCTACAGGGGTCCTTCACAAATGCACAGCACCAAGAAAAGGGTTATGTGATGATAAAAGAAGCTCCATTATTATCTTATGTACTGAAACACTGTGGTTTTGTGAGTTAAAAGGTTGCATTGAAGACATTTTGCAATGTAAATTTTCGAGCTCAATTTTGTGATCTCATGGAGTCATTGTATAGTTCTTTATTTTTGCATATGGAACACAGAAGGCATTCTCAATTACGAATAACGTTTTTAGGATAAATAGTTTCCAGAGGCAGTTTATTCTAATATTGCAGAATTCTATGACTGCTAACATCAGAAACATCTTCAGAAATAGTCAACCAGCCTCAGATCTAATTGCCATAGCTGAAAATAAATGCAATTTAAAATGTGACACAGATGTATTGTAAACAACCCTCAGTTGGCCTATGAATGTTTCTTGGTTTTCAGCAACAGTAAGAAACAGAAATGTAAGACAGAAGAGAATTTCAAGTGGCCATATAGCTCTCCTCTGTGCTTTGAGGTAGGATTAGATACTCATGTAGAGGTTCTTGCCTAATCTATTTTTGAAAACATGAAATGTGTTTTTACACAGCTACTTTAGGTAATCTTTTATGGCATTAATTATCCTTACAGTTATAAAGCTTTTTCTAATATCTAGCCTCAATCTTCTTTCCTACCAATTAAGCTGATTATTTATTGTCTTACCCCCATAATAATAGCACTCTTCATAGAGCATTAAACATAACCCAGTTTAAAATTTCACATGAAGCAGGTATCACTGGCAGAACTAGGTTTCTAATTCATTCCACAAAGCTAATCAGGGATTGAGATAAAAATTATTCAAATGTAGTATGTTGTGTGACACAAGAAGATAATTTAGGAAATAATACAATTTTATACATTATTTGGGGTTTTTTTCC
>JAVFHW010078561.1:83523-120455 GCA_032159205.1 Eurystomus glaucurus suahelicus
ATTATACTAAAAACCACCAATATAAAAAAATGAAAAGGAAAAATTCACCTCTATCTTTTCAGGATGGATTAAAGACTAATATCTCCTAAACAGAGAGCAAGGAAAGAAAAAAAAAAAAAAAGGAAATTAACTTCAGCTTTCTTTGTGGGTTTATTTGTTTCTTTTTTTTTTTTTTTTTCTGAAAGCATTCTCAAATGAAATTTTCCAAACTGATATGGATTTTTCAATTGCTCCACACTGGAAAAGCACAAACATCACACAACCAGTGTACATTTCTAATAATAATGGATCTAATTCCACACTATGTGTACATAATTTTGCAATTTCATCAGTAAATATAACTCTTCTATAGCTATTACGGAACAAGGAACATCTGTTCTTGGCTATAAATCCATCATGTAACCAGTAAATCCCACCAAGAAGATATTGCTACATATTATTCCGGTTACAGTTACATATATAAAAACACTGTGTCCCGTGGAACAGCTACCATGTCACCTCAAGTTTGTCTGAAATAGGAGAGTGTGTTAAAGTATACCTACCTTCCTCCTTTGGAATGGCTATATCCTTACACACCTACGTTTCAAGAGAGGAACTCCTATACAGAAGGATTTATCTTCACACATCATAGAATACTGTAAGAAGATGAACTTGGCTGCCTTTGCAAGAATCTGCACTTAGTCAATAGCCACACCAGCATTCCAATGTTGCTTAATTTGACATTGTTTTAATATCGAGTTTTGGTCCAACATGGGTTACATTGATATCTGTATTCTGCTTCCATGCCTAGGACATTGTTTTTTCTTTTTGGTTTGTTGTCTGGGTGATTTTTAGTACAATCTATCCATAAATTCTGAAGGTTATGTGAAAATCCACTCCAGGATCTTTACATTATTTTCTTCCAAAAATTAAATACAAGTTTTGATACTTTCTTCAAGGAGGAACTGGTAGAGGGGAAAGAGATACTTTCTTATGATGACTTTTTTGTCACAAAAAATGGAGATGGCTCCTCCATTTTATTTTGTTTAGTCTAACTGCTCTCTTTATTATACAGGAAAGAGCAAGCAAAAAAAAAACCCCAAAGCAATCAAAAACAATACAAAAAAACCTGAACTGAACTCCAAGATAATTGCCTAAGAAAAAAACACAGAAACAAGCCTGAGTAACATCCTCTGTGTGCTCTCCAAAAAGGGGAACAAAATTAGTGCTACATATAATGCAGTGTTTTCTCAAGGTGGTGGGTTTACTCAATGTTTCAGGGGAAAACATTGCTAATAAAATCTAAAGCTTCTTATATCCAAGTCAGTTCACCTAAACCAGTTCAAGACCAGTGCTGACTTAAATTTACGTTGTGGAGCTAGAACAATAGCTAGTTAGTGATCTTGGTGAAACTTTGTTTCACTTCAGTGAAGCATTTATGGAGGAGATTTCTCTACTGTCATATTTTTGCACATGGCATAAGGGACGTAACACTCATGGGCACCGGAATCTGGAGACAGATTTGGCCCAGTCAGCATATATTGTGTAGTGCTGTGCAGAAGGTGGGGTAGATGCTACTCAGATATCCCATGAATATTTTGCTTTTAGTCTGCCGAACGTACTTGCTTGTAATATCAGTGAGACATCTGTGATAAATGTTCTCTTTAGTTCAATATTCAGGCTATGAGGAGTTAGCTTTAATGACTGAGCATTGCGTGAAGGAGGATGGGGGAATGAGGAACCAACTTAGTGACAGTAGTGGCAAGAAACACTTTCAGAAAAGGCAGCAGAACAGGTAGATGACAAAAGTAGAGAATAGTAGGTGTTTGGCATAGAAATTCTTGGTTACAGTGGAATAATACCCTCAAAAATGTGTAGTGTGGTATAACCTCTGCACAAAAGTAGGAGAATCACTGTCACCCTTGTTCTACCTCCATCTAGTCTGTTCCTGCCCTTTCAAGTTATATATACAGCATAGGCTATGTCAGTCTGGCCCTCTGTTTAGCACAGCAGACAAAGTTCATCTCTCAACAATTAGTTATTTGAGAAAGTACCATAGGCTTTATTTCCAGCTCTATACGGAGATTAATTTTAACTCAGCAGCACTTAGCATGTACCCATCTTCTGCATAAATGTCCCAGAAAGATCGTGAGTAAAACCCCTTTACCTCTCCTTTTTCACTTACAGAATCAAGATTTGGTACTTAAAGTTTAAATCTTGTCTAAGAAATCATTCTGCGTGGCTAGACAATTTTCAAGATGTTTCAGGAAAACTGCTGAGGTTGGCTAGGAGATGAGCATTATAGCACTACAGGTGTATTCATTTATTTTTACTCCTAATGAATGCATTTGGAAAAAGCCTATGTACATGAAAAAGAAACTTGTCTTTTTTTGTACTTTATGTTCCTGAGTCCTTACAAGTGGAAAGTGTTTTGAGGTTTTTAAATGTTGCTAGCTTATCTATTTATTATTTACTGGCATTTTTATCTGCTCTATAGGAAGTTTCTCAGAGCTCAGCCTTTCATTTTAAGAGTCAGTTTTGGTCCTTTTAGACCTGGGATTGTTAAAAGTCCAGGTGACTTAAACTGTTTCAAACAACCCTCTTCTTCTTCCTCTCAGCCTGCAGAAGAGAAAAATATCTTCCATTTTAATAACTGCATTTATTAGACTTCTTGGTGGAAAACAATCTGAAGCCTGTTTGGGCTATGACCCTCAGAGTGAGTGACAGGCTGGTTCTGGACTGTCTATAGAATCTGTCTAAACTCAAATAAAAATCTTTCAAGGAAGTGAACACAAACTGCCCTCTACTTTCTACTAGCTACATGTGCATGCATGGTGCATATATGTATACATATACATGTAACATATTATACACACCTACAGCTTGCATTCATAAAGGTGTAAATCTGCGTTAAGGTCTTAGTTACTTCTTTCTCTCCACACTTCCATTCTTGCATTTGCTTAATAATTTAAACTGAATTTCTTCGTTTTATTTCTTAGTTTGTACCAATTCTCAGAAATTCCATCAGGATTATGGAGTTAATAAGTGCCTTCATGAGAAGTTCATATTGTTTACACAAGTGTCTGTGTGGCTCTTTTTGTGAGTTAATTGTCCCCTGTTTGTTAGATTAAGTATATTATTAGGTACTACAGGTGTGATTTCATTTAATCTCTCCTGAAATTTTGGAAGAAGGAAGGAGTTGGGTGGTTTTTTCTGTTTGTTTGGGATGCATTTTTTATGTAGTTATTCCTAATACTACATTTTTCTTAAAAAAAATGAAGAAGAAACAAACCACAAAAAATACCCAAACAAACAAAAAAACATACACACACACACACACACAGAGAAAGAACCCAACTCTCAAAATGTCAATGCTATGATTTTGTTTAAAGAAAACAATTCTGTTTCCCTTACCTGGAAAGAGCAATTTTGCCATTTCTAAACAGTGATTCAACGAAATTGCCCTGGAAGTAGAGTAAAGCTCACCTGAGAAAGGGACTCAAAATCTGAATGGCTGGACTAGGTCGTTAATACAAAATGAGAACTTCACAAGACTGCATAGAGAAGATTCCAGCTTGAGGTCCACTGATAGTGTGGTCAGAAACATCTCTTCCTTACAGAGAGCAGTAGATGGTTTTTAAAAATTGTGGGCATCAAAATATCCCATGTAAAAGAAAGGGATCAGAAGCAGCAGGGCTCCCATCCCTGCCAGTTCAGTCTCTATTTCACAATGCTGAATGTTCTGAGACCTTGTTTTAAAGCCATGATTGTCAGCTAATCATCAAACCTAGCTCCCATGCACACTTTTCCACTGAAATGACCATAAGCTATTGGAAATTGAGCTGCAGGGTACCCAATGGCCAACTTCCCAGTTGTCTCTGCCATCTGTCTGAAATTCAACCCAATGGAAACAGGAGGCTAGATAGAAAAGACAGTAGTGTCCTGTATTTTAAGTTGTTTGTCGTATTATTATCCAACAGCGGTGTAAATGGCAGAAATAGTCCAAAGGAGAAAAATCCACAGCCACATCATGCTTTAGATCTAAACTTTTCCAAATTTAGCAATGTTCCAATTTGTGGTTTTGATTTGGATCCAGATCAAATAAACATACGTTTACTAATAATCACAAAGGCTAGCTAAAGATCTGTTTATGCTAGTAACAACAACCCTTTTACTAGAGGTGTTCAAGCAGCAAAATTCATTAGTTGCTATATATAAAATAGTGTGTTTTATTGCATTTTGTGATGTTACATCATTCATTATTTATGAAGCCCCTACCAGCAACCAGGTTTCTATAAATTTTTCAGAGTTTTTACTCAGGTCAGCATTAACTAGCTACTGATTGATGAAATTCAAACCAGAAATAATATGTTGATTTTTTAAGAATATATCAAACTTGAGAGGATAAATAGTAGCATGTGACTTAGTTCTGTTCAGAAATAGAGCATGATGAGAAGTTATTTTATCCAAAATTTCTGAATATTTCCAAATGAATGCAATTGTGAGATCATAATGGTTGGCTAGGATGTGAGTCACTAACTGTAAAGCAGGCATCCTATCTAGCAAATATAAATCCTGCTAAAGATGTTAAAGTATTGCTTTTTCTGGATTGCTGCCAGATTATGCTACAAACATTCAGAATAAATTGGTTTACAGTTTCAGTTGTTTTTCTTTTCTAACATATAATATTTGTGAGAAATGTTAGAAATTAAAGATAATCTGTTCATAAAACAAGTTTTAAAGTCAAAGAAAGGAGGCAATGTGGTATCAGTATAACAGCTGATGTGACATCTTTGACTGTCTCCATCAGATGAAGAGGAGAAAAATATTTTGCAAAATACTGACCAGCACCACTCCTACTTAAGAGTATTTTTCTGCCACAAAAGAAGGAGAATGTATAAAACTTATTATTTCTCTTGAATTTTCAGCATAGCTGCCAAAGAAATAAAGAGTAATATTTTATATTATTTACATATGACATCTGTAGAATATATTAGATCTTTACTCTACATATATAAAAATGAAAGTAGGTACAAACTTTCACTACAAACTGAACAGCTTCAAATCCACTCACATATTTCCAATAAAAATGAAAGTGTGCAGCACTGGATTAAAAATACTTTAAAAATCACAGATACCTTCAGTCTTACTGCAAAAGAGTTGAATGGCATGATTTTTCAGGTTAGATAAATTTTTCTTTATTTTTCATGGCATCGTATCTGTCACTTAAACATCTCTCTAGTATTTGTTCTCCTGGTCTCAAATTCTTGTATTTTAGCTACAAACTACCATAGATACACTGAACAACTTTCTTGCTCCTCTGGTTTTGCTGCTTTAATACATACTGCCCCTATGTACTGCTTTAGGCTGATGTTTTTCTCCTTTTGTCTCTCTGAAAATGGTGTTCCAGTGATGTAACCCTGGCAACAATTTTGGCTATATGGACTCCTTTCTCAAAATGTTTAATTTGCTTGACCTCATATTTCTTGAAGTTGTTTGGGGTTTTTTTAACTGTGCAATACACATTATCCCATAATGCAACAGAGAAGTACATTATTTAGACTGTGAACTCACATAGCTGCAGATATGTAAACATAATGCAGTCACCTTTATCCACAATACTTCTCAAAGAGTTGAAAAATTTATATTTGTGGAGAAGGCCATATGAAGATTATTTTTTTTATGCACATGTCCTTGTTTTTCGTTAATCTGGCAGCTGTGAAAATCAACCTGGTGTTGTGCGGGTTGGTGTTGCACATGGGAAGCATTATGTAACTTGTTACCTAGCTTATCTTGAGAAATTTTCATTGAAAGATAGACAGGTTTAAGGAAATATCATTTAATAAAGAGCTACTAGCTCTAGGCATAAAAAAGAACTGACTTTCCTGGATTAAACTGAAGGAAAACTTGTCTTTTTAATTTTATATGAAAGTAAAATTTAGAGAGGAATTTCTGTGTTCTACTTGCTTGAAGTGTATTGATTTGGGGGTAGACTTGGTTAAATGGTACACTATTTAATTCTCAGCTGTAACTCATTTTCACTGATGTCTTTTATCTGAGCTACCCTCCTCTCTTTGAGGCTACGGGGGACATCATTACTGTGGCCAGATGTCCCTCTTACTCACTGCCGGATATTACATCTATTGGGGAACATGGCTGTAGAGGAAGAGAGATATTTAATTCCATTTTAATTTCCATGGGAATAGATTGTGTTTGCTTCTTTCTCCCACACTATGCCCCACATTTGTACTTTTGCAAGTTGGTCAGTATGGTGAAGTAATACAGCTCCAAAGACGGTGATAAACCAGACAAAGCATTAAAAAGCTAGAAAAGTCCCATGATAATGGGAGAGAGAATCTAGTAATAACAGTTAAATATTGGCCTATAAATCACAGGGATCTTTCAAGCAAAGAGAAAGGCAATTAGTGAAAGCTCCAATTTCTGTGGAGACAATGGTCATAACCAATATTTTGGCATGTTAGGACCCTTCAGAGGGTCATCAGAAAAATTACACGTGATGCTGAGGGCAAGTTGTGTTCAAACTTGGATCATGTATCTCAAGATTTTATTTCTGTGAAAGGACTACTAACGATGTTTTACCCAGGATGGTATTTCTATATATTAACATGAAGATACCTGATGTTATGAGTATAGAGTTGTTATGCAAAACAGTCAAAAGCCTCTGAAAGTATGTGATATATGTAACCTGCCAGGAGAAATCAGCTTCCACAGCATGACCAACAGTATTCCAGCTGAGCATTGTGTTGCAAGACAGTGGTTTTGTAGACCATCAATAGAAGACATCCAGGTTGGATCTGACTTGGATATGGAGTTCCCCTATATTTTGTACCAGGAAAGTTAAATTTTTTTAACATATTGAGATGAATAGTGTAAAAGAATCTGTGCTAATCATGAGTTTTAGTAATCCAAGCACCAATTTTATTAAAGCACATGAAAAAATGCAGTAATTACATACTAAATGCTGGTAAAATCTAGGAAAGCAGACTAGCTATAAGAGGAAGAAATACAAAAATGTGAAATACACAGATGTGAATGTTAAGGTGTTTTACGCATGTGAAGGACTTCTCCAACTTCAGTAGCAAACTGTTGTTGTGATGGTCAATGCTTAGAAATGAAAATAGTTTGTATGAGAAGATAATAGCTTTTGTTAACATACACTGAAACAACCTATCAAAAACTGGATAAGTGAAAAAGAACTCTGTTCTCTGTATACCTTTCCAGCATCTTGAGAAAATAAAAAGATAATAATACCTTGCTTTGTTTTACTCAATACATTGTGTGCATTCTAATAACAACTGTCTCACATTTGAATGTAGACATAATCTTGCTAGACATGCATTCAATTAGAAAAAATAAGTGCAAAATTCACTAGTCAGAATGAAGTAACTGTTAATAGAAAAGGAAAATAAGGCACAAAAATAGGAAGGCTGTAAGCTGTATGGAAACTTTCTGCGCAGTAGTGATGCAGTGTTCAGTTATATGAAGAGTAAAGAATGTATAAGTTTCAGGAAGATGGAGGTCATGACCTTATGCAGCTCAGGGTGATGTTACATGATTGAAAAGATTGTCCATATTTTATAGATGAAAATATTTTCATGTAAATAGAGTTGCTGACTTTTCTTGCTTGTGTATTTGAATTATGAAATGTATACAATAGTTATACTCTTCAGAGCCCAGTCTGGACAACAGAAGAAACAAGCATCTTTTTCTTGAGCTGGGGCATTGGTAGGTAAACACTGTGAACAAGTCAGAGTCAAATATGTTTCCTTTCTTTTCAGAGAGAAATAGCCTGTCTGGTTCACATACCTTACAACTTCTACCCTTTGGTAAATCACAGTTTCTCAAGTAACCATTAAATGATTGGAACTTCAGTTGAGTGGAAAAATATATTCATACATATCTTGTTCTCTCTCTCTGAAACATTTCCTTATTCTTTAGAAAGATTGTTAAAATTCACTTTTTATGTCTTGGTATTCAGAGGTTTTCAATATCATATTTTAAATATTAACAACCTTAATAATTCTATTTTCTCCTAAAGTTACCCTATGGATGTTTAGATTTTAAGTGTAGACCTGTCTCACTCACAACTTAGGTTGTATCTCCATATGTTCTATCAGTCATACACAGATATATACACAGGTATATCTGTATAATTATGATTCCCTTGACTGTAGTACATTTTCTATTATTTTTTATTTATTATATGTTTAATTCTATTATTGTTTAAACTGACAACTGTATAATAATGCTGCACCTTTCTCTGGGTATTTTAATGGAATATATTAGTACTTTCAGTCTTCTGAGGCCTTGATGATTATGAAAGGATCACTTGAATTTTCACACTGACAAAAAGAGCAGGAGAACATGCTCAAACAGCACCTTATGAAATTGATGGTGGTATCCAATTTCAGCTGTAACAGCTATAATGTGTTCATATAATCTGTGTGTTATTATTTAGCTGATCATAGGCTAAGTACACACCAATTGTACTAGCATCCCACCTAGAAATTAGAGTTCTCTGTGGATTAAATGTGAAGATTTTATTTTGAAACTATTCCCTAATAGCAGTTGGAAAAGGAGATTAATTTCTGACCAT
Organism: Eurystomus glaucurus suahelicus; assembly: GCA_032159205.1. Lineage (NCBI taxonomy): Eukaryota > Metazoa > Chordata > Aves > Coraciiformes > Coraciidae > Eurystomus > Eurystomus glaucurus. Next base: position 92,120 of record JAVFHW010078561.1, read on the forward strand.
AACTCGATAGACCGAGCTACTGAGTACAGATAAAATCACAGACCGAGCTGAAGTCTCAAAAGTTTGATTCTAATCAAAAGAGAGAATCTTTATTTTTGAAAGGTTGTACTTCAGTAGAGAGACTTGAGAGTGGATTTGCATCAGAAGCTACAGGCCCGTTGCACAGCACTAAATGGTATAATTTTCTGAATTTGGGAGGAAAAACAAGCTTAATAAAAGTGCTAGGATGTCATGAAAATACTGAAGGAACATCAGGTCATCTTTAGAAAAAGCAGTGTATGACCTCTTGGGCAATTTTGTGTGAAGTGTCAATTATGGTATCTAAATAGTTCTCTTAAACAGTTCCTCCAGCATCAACTTCAGTGTCTTATGTATGAAATACCTTAAATTCACTGACATACTAGAAACTATTTTTGCCTGGTTTTATTTATAATGTGTTCTCTTAGATAAATCTGTTTATTTAATAGAAGTTCTATATTACACTTTATCAAAACTAATTCAACACTACCAGAAAGAGACTATTTATTTAGATTCAACAGGCATCACTTTATAGGTTACAAAATATCCAGGAAAATGTCAGAATTTGGTAAAACAGTGTCTCCTGCTAACTTTCATATTGCACTTTGATCTTGGTCGAGTGAGGTCAAAACATTTTTTGCCAGTTTTAGTGGGGAGATGTGGATGCCCACAACTGATTGCCTTGTGTTCAGTTTAGAACTGAATGAGGTAATGTTGACCAGCAAGTGGATGAAATTCCATGGATATTGACTTTCTTTTTGTATGAGGGTGTATTTGTTTCTCTGTGAAGTTGGAGAGTAATCTCAAAACATTCTGGATTTCTTTTTACACCTTTAGTCTTCCTGTATAGCAGGATTCTAAGACTTGACTCTTTCTTACAGATCTAGCTAGTGAGAATTGTGATTTAATCCCTTCCAGAGAAGAAAGTTAAAAAACACTCCCCCGCCTATTACAGCTATAGAGTTGCCTAGAAACTCTTAAGTCTTCAAAGCCAGGACAGACCAAAAAGACTTTTTTTATTGTGCTCAACTCTCTAGTTGCTGCCAAGTCAGTTTGGGATTTAATTCAAATTTCTGATCCACATTCCTACAGCTCTTTCTGGTAATACCTCTGTCTTTCCAGTGAAAAGAGGATTTGGCTTTCAGTTCAGTGGGCAGAATTAGCAAGGACAAGATGTATTCTCTTGAGAGAGACCTTGAATATGGGATTCACTGCAGCTGGAGATCTTTCTGAGCCAGTGTTGACTCCTGTAGGGTAGGATAAGAGGCTCATGTCTTTGTTCTGCCTTTCCCCATCTGGGACTGCAGACTGCTCCTAGCAACACTGTTCTGGACACTGCCTTGTTTTGTTCCATTTTTGAAATGAGCTGCTACACTATAAAGGCATAGGCTGAACTTTATTTCTGTGTATAATATGAAACTATTGACAGTCATCATAGAAAGGAACAGAAAGAGAAATGCTTTGCAGGACTTTAATTAGTTATGATGCATTTAGAGACTTTCTTGTAACATTGGTAATAACATAATACATTCATATACCAGTAATCATTGTTTGTCACACATAGTTTGTGAACAGTCAATACTTAACAACAGACTAAATTCTTCAGGTGTAAATAAAAATCAGTGCCCTCTTTTTGACAGGTGTCCTATTGATTGCAGTTGTTAAACGTACATCAAGTACAGAGATTACAAGGAGATTCAGCTGATCTTTGCAAGATTGTTATGGAACTATTTTTCTAGTCTATGTGCATATCAGAGAATGATGAAAGAGTGGAAACATGATGGAAAGAGAATGATGTGGAAAGGGAAGATTGAAACAATGAATCAAAGAGAGGATGCAATCAAGGAGAGGAGCATTTAGAAGAAAAGTTAGGGAGTGTTACAGAAAGGCATAGATGGGAAATAGGGAAAAGGAAAAGTTAATAGATGAAGAGGGAAGATGGCATAGATTATGCAAAGGGCCCTGGCTTTTTCATGTGTTCATGGCCCAGAATTCTCTTGCCAACTTTGATTGTCATCAATAAAACTGCTTCCTCACAATTACCATATGTATCTGGAAGCTAGCCACACTCCTTGTTTAACCACAGTACATGCTTTGGAAAATTCATTTAAATGTCAAAACTGTCTGTTTGAATTGAATTGGATTCTATTTAACTGTTTGCTTTTATCTAAGTCAACACGCGGCGACAAAACAGCTGCTGATTTTTCCAACTTTTAACCTCTTCCTCTCCATTTCTTACTTTCTGCTGTGTCAAAATGCATTTTGATTTTGTTATGTGACTGTCTCACATGCATGTAAACACACACCAATAAAAGAGAAGGGAAGGGAGTCTGGAGTTTTGCAGAGTGCTCCAAATTGGCCTGAACTCTATATTTAGGGTTTACCAATGGTATAGCATTGAGCTATTACATATAGTAGGACAGTGATCAATAAAATGCTCTTTCTAATCCTCCCTTCATCATCTAATTCTGTTGTTCAGTATTATAAAGATGTCCTAACACATAGTTAGAACTTTTTGATTTTCTTAGAGTCTCATGGAGAGTAGACAAATGTGCATTGCTTATTTTTTTGCAGATCTAACAATAATATTAATCAGTTTTCTAAAGAAATCTCCTTTAAACAATCTTTTCATACTCATCCAAATATTTCAGAACTACACAAAATTTTAAATTACCTTGTTAGCCTGCCTTCAGAAGCCATTAAATCATCTGCATGCATTTTGTTGGAAGACTTTTCAGACCCCTATCTACTAATAATAACTGGAAAAACAGCTGATGCTAAAAATACCTCATATGGCAGATCTTCATAGTGACACAAGTGCTTATGATGATATAATAATGAATGAAAAATGAAAAGATTAATTGATGATATATAGCATAGCAGAGAGGTTTTAAGGGATCATCATTTGTATGGATCACACAAACGGTTCTGACCTGGCTGTTCAAAACAAGGGCAAAGTCTTTCATTTATACCTATCATTATAGATGACTGTAGTTAGGAGTAGTATCAGTTGAGCAGGCAGCTCTGACTTAACTTCTTGTCTCCAGAATAATCTGCATCTCATTGTTTTTGTTTTTGCATGCTACATGGTTTTGAATAACTTAGGAATGAAGAGTAATATAACATAGTCCTTATTGTGCTTCTATTTGTATCACTTTCCTGCTAGAAATGTCTTGCTTCAAGCTGCACTTTACTTGTTTTAACATCTAACTTTCTTTCCTACTGGTTCCATTATCTTTCATCAGCTACTCTTCAACTCTTTTATCTCTCCCTTTGTGTCCTCTTTTTGCACTCTTTCTTTCAACTCACAGTATAAACTGAACTACAGATGCTTCAGTTTTAAGTATCCTTAAAACATGAAGAGAACATGGATGTTTTTCCTGATTTTCCTTCTTTTTAAATCCCTACCATCTGTAATTCTTTCCTTACCTGCTATGTATTATTTTTCACCTTTTTTTTTCAACTGAAATCCTAGAGATAATGTTTTTATCTTTTTTTCTTGACACATCAAATATCTTCCAGTTCTATGCTCCCTTCCTTCCTTCTGTCCCTTCTGTGTTTGTGTACCTCTGTAGAATGAATTCAATGAATCTTTTACTGGTCTTCACCATTACTTTCTTCTTCTTCCATGAAAGTCTTCACTGCCACCCTATAGTTCGCCTTCCTTATCTTACCTGATGCATAGACAAAGTCACCATCTCTGTACCAACTGTCCTGTCTCTCCCTTCACAACATGCCTCTTTGCCTTCAAACTAAAAGATCAGGCAGATTTTCTGATGTTTCCTGAACAGTAACTTGTGCTCACTTCAAGCTCAGCATGACATAAACAGATCTCACATTCACTCCTGTTGTCTGGTTTTTCTTCCTTGTGCTTCTGTAAAGCAATTTATCAGTCAGGGATATTATTCCATACAATTATTTTCTTCTTAGAAATATCACTAACTTCTCAATTCCATGGTGTATGTGGTTGTGAAAATCTCAGGCTCTTTGCAACTCTGGATCAATTATTCCAGCTTCCTTTTTATTACTTTTGACAAATGCTATCTTTACCTAAGTGCCCATTTTGAATGAAGCTACAGGGGATGTTTTACTCCCTGTTGTTCTCTGCTTTGCTCTTTGTCCAGCAAAAGGAGTGTGGTCTTTGGTTTCAAAGCTTTTAATAGGAAATCACTAGTTATCCTTGAGTTGTTCCTTTTCATACATTCACCAGCAGTTGGTAGCTACACACAAGCATGCACTCTTGTATTTTTTTCCTATGATAGTTTTCTTAATTTGCCTCTGTAAAACTGTCTTCTGATGTACTGCTTGCCCATCACTTGCTGTTATTTGTGCCAGTCATCTCCACATCCTGAAATCATGTTATTATGGTGCCCCAATCTTGTCTTTATCTGTCTCATATTATTTTGATGGTACGCACCTGTGAGGTCTTTGCAATATGTCTGTGTTATGATTATTTCCTTGCCAAAGCTCCATGTAAAATTTTGAAACTGCTGCAGCCATGACTTTCCCCTGTAATGTGAGAGTAGAATCATTCCATTTATATAGAATTAGCCTTCTGCTGATGGAACTTCAGAAGGTAGAAAGTGGCTCTAAGGGGCTAGGGAAGGAGCCATGACATTGTAATGCTGACACAAGTTGGCATAGTTCAGTACCAATCTCAATTACTTTTGGACATAGAAGCATTTTTAATTTTCACCCACATCTTGAAGCAAGTTTTTTCAAAACTTCCTCTATGAAGATTTTGGGATTTGTTTTCCGATCAAATGATCTTCATATATTTGTGCTTAGTTCTGTAAGTATGACCTGAAGCTTTGCTGCATTTTTGATGAAAAACTACTGGTGCAGAAAAAACACTACTATTACTAGTGTAATAATACAGCCTTTGGGACAGAAATAGACAATTCATCATTTTCTTCTGAACTCCCCTTCCTGGCATTTTTTCTGTCATTCTTTTTACTTTCTAGCTTAGATATCTGTACTTTTTACATAAATTCATATCTGTTTCTTTCTAGTCAAGTACTTCTCATTCTTCATTTCTTTTTTCTTTTTTTTTTTTAATTGAAGTTAAAATGTTCAAACTTACAGCATTCTGCAATTCTATCATCTAGCTATTCAGTATAATTCAGAGTAAAACATTTCCCATGTGTTGGGCTTATGTTGTGAATAAACCACTACTTGTTTTAACATTTCTGTCTGGCTGCCTATACTCACATAGCCATTCGTCTAAAAGGTTTTTTCTTAGAGACACATTTCTGTAAAAAAAAGTGTCTACCAGTAGTAGCTTTTGTGTTGCTCACTGAAAGGACCTGTCCCTTAAAATCATCAACATATGTGGCTTCCCCATTTTTAAGTGTGAGAGCTCTATTATTTGCCATGTTTTGCTAAAAATGTATTAAAGATAAATCTAGTGAAATCTATACCTTTATGATGTGACTGCACGTTTAAAAAAATTATATAAAGTGTTCTTTGAACTAAAACCCAGGTGTCTTCTTATCCCTACCCCAAGCAATCTCTCAGCAGCTTCTGCTTTAGGAGGCAGAGGTAACTAAACCTGCCTCATTTTTTTCTATTGAACTAATTTCTCCACCTTTTAGCTTTTTAATCTTCTCAAATAAACAGCACTAACCAGACCACACTAAGAAGAGTTGAAAAGGTGGTTAATTGTTTCAGCTATATGTAGCACCTCCACAGGACACAGCAGGGTATCCTCACATCCTTCCATGTCCATCCAATACCCCTTTGAGAGCTCCCCATAAGTGAGGAAGAATGCTCAGCTAGTAGCTTCCTGTTGTTAAAAACTATGTGGAAGGTTTTGTCCATTTAATCCCCCAATATTACCAGAAGACATGAGTGTCTAAACTTTATTCTTACCTGAAGTGATGGTCTGAAGCTAACATCCCCAATGTTAATACAATCTGTTTTATTTTTTTCTCTCTCTTGCTTTTTTTTCTTTTTTATGAGAGTGTCTAGCACTTTAGCGTGTTGCTTTCCCTCCTTTTCAACTGTGTAGTAAAATGCAGATGAACTTCATATGTATTTTAGTACAAGATACTTCCTGTATTCTGTTCACATAATTGGATGTGGTTTTTGTACAGCAACTTGAGCCTTTTTGGAGAGCTTCACTAAGACCTCACTAAGAGCACTTAAAGCAGCAGAGTTCCCATTCCCCTGCACTGTATTAGTATATGATTTTGTGTCTTTATTTTGTAATGACAATAACTTCCTCCTTGGTTTACTTAGTTTTTTCTTTTCAAAGTATTTTTGCAATTCAAGCGGGAAAGATGTGAAATTATACCAGGGATCAGGCTGACTGTTTTTCTGTGCCAGGGGCACTGCATTTCAAAATGGAGAAAGTTCTTTGGAAACATTTTGCTTTCCAGTTACTTACAGAAGCTTTCACTTGCCTAAAAAACCCACAACATTTAGTGCCAATTAGATGTTTTAAAGTATCTAAGACATCTGCAGGGTAATGTAGTATGACACAGGACTACCAGGAGACCCCCATCTGCCTGGAACAGAAGTAAAAGTCCAACTGCAGTAGACTATGAATTTTTAAATGGTACTAGAAACAATGTGTGGGCAGCTGAATTGCTTCCTTAGGCTATAGACCAGTTTAAACACAAGAAGTCTCTGGCCTATACATAGTGCTTTCTGTTCCTGCTTTGAAGAGCTGCACAGTTTAGATTTTTCATGGTAAATGCTGAGAACAGAGAGTGACTGGAAATGTCATGTTTCCTGTAGGTCAAGTTGAAATTGCATGAAGAGCACCAGGAAGAGACATTCCCTGCTCTTGGCAGGAAGTAGGCCTTTTGTAGATCTGTTGCCACAACCATGAAAAGTACAAGTTTGATTTAAACACAATCTTCTTTTAAGACATTTCACTGCTATTGTGCCTCTAAGGCCGTGAATGTATCTTCTGTACTTTATATTTCACTGTCATAACTACTTACAGTCCACCGAATTCTGGGACTTGCCATAACATCTAAATTAAATTGTATATTCATTTATGGTTCGATAGTGTGAAACAAATTAATTGCAACAGAACCACATATATATATGATGTGCAGAATTACCACTGAGTAAGTGACCATACATGTGTGTGTGAGTTGGTACAGAATCACTGATGATCACTAAAAACAGATTCATCAGAATCACAAGACAGTTTACATCTAAAATATAATTGGAGAATGTTGATGGGATGTCTGATTTATCTCTGATAGAAACCTGGTGGCAAACAGAATATTTTATTGGCTGCTCCTTTTATTACCGGACTAGTTTACTGTTCCTGAAAGCATCCAAAAATATTACCATTGCTAGCAGGGGTTTACAAGAATATAAATTACACTCCTATTTTGAGCTAGGAAATAGCTAATGTATTCAAAAATAGTTGTCCACACTTCCTACTTTTTTTAGGAGGGGGAATTTTTGTCACACGCCTGCCCTGCCAGTTGTCACTGGACTTTATTTCATATGTCCTTTCATTTCACACTAAGCTTCTCCATCTCCACTGAAACTACAGTAAGCTGATTTTTCTAACAACCATCTCACTCCTTTACTGCAATTACTTTTTACCAGACCATAACACTAGTCTTAGGACAACAATCTTAATATTTTTCTGTGTCAAGATGTAGCACAATAGGAAGCTCTTATTCCAACACGTTGTCAAGGTACAACCTAGCACCTTTCAGTGCTGCATGCAGGTGTAAGTGAAGGATTAGACTGCCAATGATAGAAGTAAACATAAACAGAACTAATGCAGAGACTAGACAAGGTCCAAAAAAATAAGTCTTCAAACAAGATTGGATGACTTCAAAGTTCAGCTGTGGTAATTATTTATTAGGTCACTCCAGTTGTACACATCAACCTCCCCCTTTTCCCTCCTCTCCTCTCTTCCCAGCTGCAAGTGATATAAGGTCTTTTGTTCTGATGAGCAACTAAAAGGATCTTAGAAGTATGATAAATATTGCAACATTTTGTATCTCTTGGGTTTGAAGATGCCAGTCCACATTTTCTTAAGACCTCTGAGTCAGTCCCAGTTCTCAGATCAAATTCTTTCATTATAGAAAAGCAGTATCACTTACTATTCCACCTTAACATTCACTCTAACTCAAGTTACACGGATTTGATAAACTTGTAATTAGGAATACCCAACTTGCAGACTTCTTATGGTATGACAGAATTACCAAATGGAAAAACTGCTGAGAAGTCCTGTATACTTTTTTTGTGATATACAGAGGCCTGTGCCACAATTTTCTCTGCAGGGGGACTTGTTTGATCTTTGTTCAGGGAATGGGAAACTCAAGTTAGTAGAATGAGTGTTAGGAAAAGTAATTATTCGTTACTGTTGGGTATTTCCCACTGCTACCAAAATCTAGAGTTCTTGAAGGTACCTTCAGTCACTGAAGACTAATTGCAATATGCTTGCATAGTGGTAAAGTGAGAGGTCAGGCAGAGTGAAATTCTTCTCTGCAAGTACACTTATAAACTTAATGCCCTACTGCATGCAAATTAAACAGAATTAAAGTCATTACAGCTATATAGCCTACATAAGTAGCTTATAATCATATAAAATTATATATGGTATATGGATAACACATATCTGAATAAGCATCCCCTGCACCCAGTTCTTGGATGCCTACCAAGGTGCCGTTGCTGGGCTTCATATGTCTTCATGCCTTCTAGAGAAAAAGTTTGAAAGCAGGTAAGTCATTAGCTTTTGAGTATGTGACAGAAGTAGCCTTGCGCAACTGTGGAAGTGAAAGACAGGTATAAGAAAGATCTTGAAAAAGGGATGGAGAAAATGTGAAAGTGAAGTTGGAAGGTTGATTTGGGCAAGTTATTGTTGAGAAGCAGAGAGCAAGGAAGAGGGACAAATTTGCATAATTTTGAGGACATGTGGCTTTCCAGAGAATATAGTGATCAGAAAGAGAATCCAGCTCACCATGCAACTTGTGGCTGCATTGCATGATTTTCCAGAAAAAAATGGAGGCTGGAAAAAGTAGCGTCTTTTTTTTTGTTTGCTCACATATTTTCAAAAGGCAGAAGTCACATACAATTTTCATCTATATTACTGTAACATATTGTTATGGTTTGAGGCTTGGGGCCAGGACAGGCAGTAAATGGACACCCTGAGGGTCCCAAGGAGGAAGCAGTTATTCCCTTCCCCTCCCTGTCCACACCGGATACTGGAGGCAGGAAGTGGTCTCCAGCGCGGGAGGAGAGAAGCTTGGAGCTGACCCTTCCATGCAGCCAGAAGCCATCTCTTCACCATTCCTCATCCTCCTGTGAATCTGAAGCCATCCAACCTCTGGTTTTGTATTACATTGTATTTATTGTGTTTTCCCCCATCTTTCTACATATATCTACCTCCCTTCTTGTATTCTGTTCCCTGTTAAACAATGTGTATATATATCTGTATCTTATTACTTTTTACTAACTTCCAATATAGTACAAAGTCTCTCTTTTTACTCCTGATCTCCCTTTTTGCCTACCTGTCTGGGGGGAACTAAGGGATAGGGAGGGGGGAGCACACTTTCTGTTTCATGGGGACCTGCCCTGAACCCCTGAACGGACACACATATAAAAATATTTTGGAAACATTTGTGCAAGTTTCAGTAAGTTAGAGAATTGGCTAAAAAATGGCAGTTAGACATGTTGACTGAAGTAGTTTTAGAATAACTGTATCTATTATGTAGCAGTTTCTTCATATAACACATGTGAAGATGAAAAATTTGTCTTTTAAACATTACTAACTGACCAGGGCCTAGCCTGAGCTGGACAATGGGTGAATAGCAGCAAGAATTGTTTTTTAGGACTAGCATGTGTTTAATAAATGTTGATACAATAATTTTCTAGATTATATGGAATCATCTTCATGCCATCTACTTTTTGTAGAGACATTATTCCTAAGATTCAGTCAACAGTCCATGTGAAATTATTGTAAACAGTTTCACATATACATCTGCAAAGTAATCAAGCCAGGGAAAATTGCACAGTAATTTTCATGTGACAGATATTCAATACAGTTCAACTTCTGTTGACATAGAGAAATATATGCAAAATATTATAATAATTAAATATAATATGCAAAAATATTAAATGTTTTGTCATTCTCTCTATTGGTATGCCCCACCTCGTACTCTGCACTAATGGCCTTCACTTAGAGGACTTCCTTTCTTGTGCATTTCTTCTGTGCCAACAGGAGTCAGAATACAGTTGAAATAAATGCCTGGAACCAGTAGTTGGCAAATACTTTCCATTTATTGAATCACATAACTTGGCAGATGCAAAGATTAAGAACTGTATGATAGCAAGAAATTTGCAATATTAAAAAAAAAATGCCTTTACCATGTTCCTTTCAATTCTTTTCCAAAAACAAGTGGTTATCTTAAAGCCAAATAACTAACGTACATTAGCTGTCTCAATTTAAGATCCTAACAGAGACAAGACATGAGTAATTTTTTTTGCTACCATTGTGACTAGGTGAGGTTAACATTGCAGCCTGACCTCACCTGCCTACATCATGATCAAAAATGTCATTTCCACTAAGATTTGACAGAAAGCTAGCTAATGCATCCAGCTATCTCATTGTAAAAAAAAAAAAAAAAAAAAAAAAAAAGCTTTTTTTGACAGCAAAGACATAGTAAAACAGATGGGGCTAGTTGTGTGAGTGTAAAGGATTTGGTTCCGTATGGCTCTCAATCAGAGAAGCCATAAGCAGAATGGAGCAAAATAGCAGGAGGTAGCTGGAAAATATGAGGGGGACAGTTGGAATAGAAAGAATGAGTATCACTGGAAAAGCAGGTTTATATACTAATATTAATTTTGGAAAATTTTTCTGCCAGCAGATGCATCTTTCTAAGGAACTGCTGTTTTCTCTATAGCAATAACAGATGTATATAATTGTACCCTGAGAAATAGGCATTGGCTAACATCATCCCATATGCTTTTTGTTTTAAGGTAAAAAAAAAAAAAAGTAGTTATACTCCAACTATTCTGCCAACATTAGTTCATTTACAATGCCAAGCTGTTTCTTTTTAATCTAAAACTTATAACCTGAAATGCTACCTGATGTAAATTTCAAATTCACAGGTCACTATAAAACTTTTATAGTGGTGAACAGATGCTCATGTGAGCTTTACATAGCTGTAGAGCACCTTAACAGAAAAACATGTCAATGGAATGTCAAAATTAAATCTCCATAGGAAATGCTAGGCAGCTAAATCTTTCAGAAATATTGAAGTTTGATATTAGTTTTGCTGTAACCCCTTATTCTTTGTCCCCTTGGCTTACATGAACCATGGACTACTACTGATTGCTTTAGAAATTTATATTGGCTTGGAAGGATAGCTTCAAGACTCCGAGGCGAAGTAGAATTGCAACACGTATGTGGTTTTACTTGTGCTATGTGTTTCTGCACACTTGTATAGACTGTGTCTTGCTCAAATATAAAAAAACTTATATCTGTTAAGATATCATGGCTACCATATTTACACTTGATTAAGTATCTCATGACAGTTAGCAATGATTGTAACAATTCAAAGAAAGAAAGAAGCAAATTGTCAGTATCACAATTTGCAGGGAAACATGCAGCTACAAATATTTGTGTCCAAATTCTTCCCTCAGGATTGCTGTATTCCTAATTCCATAATGACTCAAGTTCTGCAGTGATGAGCAGCAGATCAGAATCAGGTCCTCAGAGTTTGGTTCATTCACTTGGCCACAGGTACCGCAAGTCTCGAAGCTATGAATAATTTCACAGCTTGAGGTGAAGTATTCTGATTTGCTCTTACCTCTCACTGAAACATACAGGCTCAGAACAATGGTTCATGTCAAAGTAATTGTATACATTTTAGTGTATCATAAAACCAGTCTGATCAATGTTCTTATATTCTCAGAATGACTTGGGACCTCAGCATTCTTTATTTAAGGAAAAAAATGTGTATCTGGCACAGTCTTGAGCACAGATTCATGACTCCCTTGCACCACACCCTGCTTTAGACAATAGCAGGATGATGCTCAAGTCAGCAGCATTATCAGCATTCTCCTGCCTTTATCCTTTCATGTAAGGTAGAAGAACAGCACAAGGAACATAGAGGGCTTTGTGAAGGAATAACAGAAGTAAAAGGGAGGATTTTTCTCAGGCTCAGTAATGTGTATGCACAGTGTACAGCTGCCTGAATGTAGCACTCTCACTCCATCTGGAATGTTTCCGAGAACAAGCTTGAATTTTGTTTGGAACAAGAATATTCCAGCATATGAAGCATCATCACAATGTTCTCCTCCTAATGGATAACATTCAAGTATTTCCGAGTGAGCATTCCTCTTAAATTCTGCTCAGTCCAAATCAACATGTGTACTTGGGTGGCCACAGCCAAATGAAGGTCACTGGTCAAAAAAGGCTTGCTCGTGTTCCCATTTCAGTGAAAGCAGAGTTCAGGCTCTAATGTAGCAGAACCTATGATGCTAACTCACAGTATCTTCTCTGGCTCAAAACTTTTCCCTGTATATTCAGGGAAAACCTTGTTATTTCTTATCCTTTATGTGTTTTTATAGGGCTGTAAACCTCATTTTTATATCCAGAAGTGTGCTTAATTTTACCATTGGAATAGGGATATTACTCTCTCATTGTTATTATAACACACTTCTTTGTCAACACTTTATCCTTTTGTCCCACTGCAGCTTGCTTCCTTGAATATTGCTTTTCATACTATTGAGTTTGCATGGAATTAGATTCCAAATGTAATTTGATTCTAGGTGTATTAACCACAGATGCATTGCTCCTTAGACACAGTGAAGAATTGAAAGGAACAGTGTGTAAGGATGCTAATGGTGAGGCATGATTACAGTCACTCTGCTGGCATCTCACTGTGATCTGGATCATTCCTTAGATCACATTTACCACCTGACCACACCAAATGTTTGTGCTTCTGGGAAGCAAGGACAGGGTAGGCACAATAACAGTTAGTGATGGAAAAGAGGTAGGGTGGCTTCTGTCAGTGATATTGATTTACAATGTTACATTATGACACCTTGACACTTAGGAATTCCTAATATGATTGCTGTTATTTAGGATCATATTGCAGAGTAACTTCACAGGAAAAGGCCTACTGGCAGGAACCAAAGAAGGATAGCAATGGCTGCAGCACCGCTACCCATTGAAGAGTTTATTCTAAAGTTTCAGGCCTTGATCCTATTGTGGGGTTGTTTTTTCCCCAGAAAGATTCAAGGACAAAAAAAAAGCCACACAATTCAGGTATGTATATCACAGTATCCGGCTTCCTACTGACATTAATCTTCACTTAATTATTCTATGTATATAACTCTTTTAATTCCTTAACTTTTCTTCCTGACCATCTGATCCATTTTCTCCTGCCTCAAGCCTCTCTGGTCTATCATTGTTTTCTTAAAAATAAGCAATGCTTCAAAACAATGTGTGATATGCACGTAGAGCTCAATATTTTGAAGTCTTTGGTACTTGAGTATATTGGGTTTGGCTGAGCTGTAGCTGATTTTCCCCAAAGCAGCCCTTGTGGTGTGGTGTTTTGTTTTGGGAGCTTAAGGTGCTGGGGGCTTAAAGTGCTGTGGGCCCCGAGCTGGAGTTGACCTGTGAATGAGTCACAACCTAGCAGAATGTTTTGTTTTTCTTATTGGCTTCATGTTTCAGAGCCAGAACCTGGTCCACCTGTGGCTCTGCCTTCACCCAGATGGTCATTGTTGGGGTGGTGGGTGAGGCCAGGATTATATCAACCAGGAGCTGAGCAGTTGGAGGAGTTTCCTGTTGGGTGTAGCTTCTGTTGGGGCTGATTGCATCTTGCAGAGCTCTCATGGTGGTGTCCTTCCATGTGAAGTGCCACTGAGGGAGCCATCTCTGTTCGTTGTGTCTAGCAGGTGATGCTGGCACCACAGTGGGCAGTGGAGGAGCTGGGCCCACAGGAACTTATGGCAGGACTTTTTGAAAGAAGATTTGTGAGGGGATGTTGCTGAGTTCAGTGTTGGCCTGTGTGATCAGGCAACTGATGGCAGCATAAAATGATGATGACTGAACCAGCACAACAGAGCTAGCAGGGTGTTGATAACACACCTGTGTTGTGCATAGTGCTGAGCAGTGCTCACACAGCAGCAAGGTTCTTTCCAACATTCCCCCTGCTAAGTGGGATGGGCAAGATTCTGGGAGGAGACACAACCAAGACAGCTGAGCCTAACTGACCAAAGGGATATTGCCTACCGTATGATGTAGGCTCATCTATAAAGCTAGGGAAAAAGAGGAGGATGGGCGGACATCCATCATCTATTGTCCTCCAGAGCAAATGCTACACCTATTGTAGCCCTGCTTCCCGGGAAGGGACTAGATATCACCTGCTGATGGGAAGCAGAGAACAAATCTGTTTCCTTCACGTCTGCATGCAGCCTTTGCTCAGCTTTGCTTTGTTTTCATTGAACTGCTTTTATCTTGACCTACAAGTTTTTTTACATGTAATTTTCTTCCCCCTTGCCCTGCTGAGGGGTGTGTGTTGGGGATGGAGGGGTGATAGAGCAGTTTGGTGGGCACCTGGTGCCCAGCTAAGGTTAACCCACCACACTGAGCATACAATTTTTCTATTAAGCTGTGGTAAGATTCAGCCATTTGCAACTTTTCATTTAAACTTAAGTCCTGATTTTTTTTTTTAATATTTGCTGACAAAAGCATAAACTGAAATCAGGCCAACAAAAAGAGTCTTTCTTTAAAAACTTTAACTCTGTCATATAATTGCCTCTTTATTTCTGCTTCTAGCAAATATTGTGGAGAAGATCATATTTTCAACCACTTGCTGAGAGTAGTTCTTGACTTTAGGTTGAACATCAGAAATTATCCCTTATTTACAAGAAATGTCTTTCATTATTCAAATACATGTTGGTTTTGATGTCACTGAATAATGGGTCACTGAAACTTCAGTCTGCCTATGTATAGTATGCTACTGTAGGTATTTTTTATTAGGGTTGTAAATTGCTCTTATAGGAAACACTGCCATAAGGCTGTGTATACAAGCTCGGCTGTTTACTAACCAGTGAGCTGTACCAAAGGCCTCTTAAATGTGACTGCTCTGATCCACCTGCCCAAGGCACCAGCTTAGTTGTCTCAGAGCCGTTCAGCATCACATCTCCCTTTTCACCAGACTTCTTGAGGCAGATGAATTTTAGTGCATAGCCTTTGTTACCCCATTTCCTCTTCCCTAAGTGCCTTCCTGAAATCTCCCATTTTTTATTAGGATGAAATGTTCTGAAGAAACTGCCCATGCTTATTTTCTAGCTGTAAAATAAGTCCCCCAGATTGCCGTGCCTGTGTTTTTCAAGGTGTGTGCTCAGGAGAGTGAAACTTTATACTAGAGCTTTCACGCACACTACTTGCAGCCTGAGGAGAAGATATGAGCAAGGATGGATACCAGCCACTTCTTTGATTTCCCTTTCTCTGCTGGCTTTATGACTCCTGGCATAATCAAAAAGCCCTGAGGGACCAATCTTGGTTACAGTAGTCTGCCTAGTATGCCCTTTTTCATAGCTGTGTTGGAGGTGGTTCAGAGAGATCAAGTCAAACCATCTGTTGAAATCACAGCAGTCTCCAAGGCTGCTAGCTATAGCTTGCCTGTAGCAAGCCCTGTTCTGGTTGTGTGTGTGTGTGTGTGTCTCTGGGGCAACATTACCCACACTTGGATTAGCAGAAGGCTACTCTTCTCCCCAGCATAACATTAAGCCCACTTCAGCTTGGACACAGAAATCCTTGCTTGTCCTCAGACATCCCTGCCTTGATTTCATGTTTCTGATGCCCACCTCCAAACTGAAAGAGCATTATTTCATAATACTGAAAGAACAGCACATCCTGTTCTACTCAGCACAGTGTTGCTCAGTCTCCAGTGTTACAGCACAGGTAAGGCAAAGTCACTCTGATGTTACTCCAAAGGGATCTGCAGGTGGTGGCTTTGCAATTCCCCTACACTCTGTCTCTACTGGAGGACTCTCTTAATTAAAAGTAGTGTTTTCAGATTGTTTTTTACACAGTCCTCGTGCTTTTTCTCTGTGAGAAGGCACTGAGCAAAGCACGTCCCCCCTTTTTCCCCCCACATTGTTTTTAGAACTGCAGAGCAGCTAATGACGCCTAACATGTTACGGGGAAGCTGAAACAAAATTCTCTACTCATAAAAGATGTTAATCAACATGTCAGACGTGTCAGGAGTTGAGTTTGTGTAGACTTCTTTCTACAATTCTCCTCATGTAAGGAGCAGTCCTTTCTCATGCAAATAGCCCCAAAGCCTATTCGGTTTCCTGAATGAGTAATGCCGTTCAGGATGAGCCTGCTTCCTCTCACAGAAATCATTATTCCTATGCCCAGATAAACTTCTACCATTTTAATGAGCAAAAGGCAGACATTTTAAAATATCCTGTGCCAGTTCAGCAAATATTTCATTGATAGCTATTAAACTCAGACTCAGCCTTCTCAAAAAAACCAGCCCAAAACCAAACTCCTTCAAAGCGCAAAACTTTTTATATGCAAGTATAGAGTTTTGGAAATTGGTTAAAGCTAGAAAAGTGATCTGATTTCATTGAAGTACATGGGAATGATTAAAAATCAGACATAAGTTGTGAAAAAGAACCTTTGAATGTCTTGAAAGGTAAATTCTGGCCTTTTGTTGTTCAGTGAAATTAGACTGTTAGCCAGATAGTGGAATCATAAAGCTATGGTTGTATTTTTGTAGACTTTTCCAGGAAAATAAATATCAAACAATTTTGGTTTTTTAACTGGATCTTCAAATTTTGTATTTGTAATAGTTTCTCTTTCAATCAGTTGGCAAAAGAACTTTGGAAAAAAAGCTTGTGTGATTCTTCCTCATGCAAGATGTTGCATAGATTTGGACAAAATGATTGATGCCAGTTAGGTAAAATGTGGAATGTTTAGCACAAGCTCCTGGATCAAGCTCATAGTGACCATCGGATTCAAAAGAAAAAGGCCTGTTTTTCGGTCGAAGGGTAGCATTCACTCACAATTGTACTGAAGATGAGGAAAGTTTACAGCCAAGTTCAACAGTAACCGTAATTTATTCAAAACCTACTGTCTTTTCAACTAACCCTTTGAATGGATTTTAAACTTAAACTTCCACTAAAAGACTCTTTAGTTCATTTAAAATACCAACTTACTTAAATTATTGGCTCAAAAAAGAAAAATAACTGCATGGTTTACTTGAAGAAACTAGCTTACAATTCCTGTAAGTCAACTCATCATTCTGCAACAGTAGTGTAATTGTCACATCTTTGCACAACAGCCTGCACACCTGACACACTGAAGCAAGTGGCAGCTTAGAGCGAGGATGATTTGTTTTAGTACAGTCTGTGTTTATTTGCAATGGTATTAGCTGAGAGAGAGAATATAAGCAAAATCTATTTAAAAATCACTAGAAAAGAGAAGATACAGTATTTGGTCCAGGAGATACGGCTCAAATGTCTGACACCATCTTTAAATAAAATGCAAGAAGGGTATAAAACACTAGTCTGTAATAATGAAATTTTTGTCTTAATGAATTCACACTGTATGTTAACTAAGCTTTTAAGTTTTCTGCTATTCCCAAACACAAGATTTCTTAGGGATCAATTATTTATCTAGGGTTTTGTTGTTGTTGTTATTGTTTTTCAGGCTAATACATTTTAACGACATTTTTCAGACATTTTAAGACTAGCTCTTTATTTAATACTTTCTAAAATGTAATGCAGAGAAAAGTTGAAACTGTATAGTTCACAGTACTAAATTGGGAGAGAGAATTCAACTCCTTTGCAGTATTGCAGTTTTAGGTTTCAGATATTTTTATAAAATCTGGAATCTCACCTATCTAAGGGTCATTGCATTCTAGTGCTAAAAAAGATATTTGTAACTCAGCTGATCTCATTTTAATAATTACTGAGGTTTATAGTGAAAAACTATGGTCCTTGTTGTGGTTTAACCACAGCCAGCAACTAAGCACCACACAACCACTCATTCACAATCCCCAGTGGGATGGAGGAAAGAATTGGAAGAGTGAAAGTGAGAAAACTTTGGACTGGGACAAAGACAGTTTAATAGGTAAAGCAAAAGCCCTGTACACAAGCAAACCAAAACAAGGAATTAATTCACTACTTCCCATTGGCAGGCAGGTGTTCAGCCACCTCCAGGAAAAGCAGGGCACGCCATCACATATATAACAGTTACTTGGGTAGAAAAATGCCATCACTGTCAACATCCTCCATTCCTTCTTCTTCCCCCAGCTTCATATGCTAAGTATGACCTCATATGGTATGGAATATCCCTTCCGTCATTTGGGATCAGCTGTGTGGGCTGTGTCCCCTCTCAGCCTCTTGTGCACCCCCATTCTACCCAATGGTGGGGTGGTGTGAAAAGTAGAAAAGGCCTTGACATTGTGTGAGCGCTGCTCAGTGGTAATGAAAACATCCCTGTAATTATCAACACTATTTTCAGCACAAATCCGAAACATGTCGCCATGCTAGCTACTATGAAGAAAATTAACTATCCCAGCCAAAACCATCAAAGTCACGTAGAACAAAACATTGGTCAACAGCAGCAGTGAGGGTCTAGACAAATTACTCTATGCTACAGATCATTCTTTTAATATCAAGACTTACCTCTTCACAGAAATTTTAAGTTTCATTTTTTTTATTACATCATATAAAAATAGTCTTGGTGCTCTAGCTCCCTTTACAACCCAATGACAGCTTTCTGTCAGAATAAGGTTGTAACACGTTGACCACCTGAAGCCACAGAATCTTTTAGGAACCAACTGGAAATCCACTGTACTGAATGGAAAGATTTCTTTCACCTGAGTTAGTCAAAGCACGGAGCTGCAGGAGATGTTTTATAGGATCTAGACTGATCCTGACTGTATCCAAGCCTTTTTTCTGTGTAAGTCACTGTGAAAAGCACCTTTGACTCATGAATGTAAAAGAGAGAAGTATATAGAATGAAAAACAGTGACAGTATCCCCCTGCTTGGAAGTCCAGTCATGCCTCTGATTTTTGTATCACTCAGCACTGCAAATCAACAGATCCTAAAAGCCTCCTCCTGCCTGCTCCTTGCCGTACTTGCTTCAGGAATTGTTCAGACCATACATTCAGAAAGAGCAGGAGGGGCAAGATAGCACAGAGCAAAATAGTTCCTGGTTTTTCATTTGCACTGGAATAATATAAAAAAAATTAGCTAAGCAGGGGGAGGTCAGACATTCAGCAGTTTTTCATGAAGGAAGCTACCAAGATGACAGGAAAATTGCTAACTAGAAGAAGTATTTTATTTAAAGTTGAGGAAAAGTAAGAAGATGTGTAGAAGACAATAGCTGAAATGCCTGCTTTTGCACTATGAAACATAAAGGGCATTTCTTATGATTTTACAGAAAAAAATGCTGAGGATCACATCTTCTTCACATTTCTTCTAGGAAAATTTCAACACTTTTCAAGGAATAAAACCTGTTCTTTTCCAGTGAAATGTCCGTTGATTCTGTAACAACTTAGGATTTCATTAAGTATGATTTCACTTCAGTAGGTTTTAGAATCACCCTTTAGAATTTGTGGAGCACATATATGATATTTTTAAAGAATCTTATTTTTCTCAGTTTCTATAAAATGATCCAAAAAAAGTGAGAAACCATTATATATGTAAACACAGACTAGATCTAACCTTGAGTTTTGGTTTTCAAATCAGTATTCAAATCAGCCATCTATACAGCCTCTAAAGAGAGGAAAAATACAGTATACTTTCAAGACATTAAAATACACCCTCTAGATGAAAATTTGCCAGCTTAGTTCTTGTGAGGTTCCATTAGATTCCACTGAAATCAAAGCGGCACATGCTTAAACACCTTCCAGAAGAGAGATGTTTTCTTGAATTAGTCATAATGAAAATGAATTAATTTTGGTCTACTTCCCAGTATTCCCCTAGAGTCACAGTTTGTACATTTTCCTCCCAACTATAGTCTGGGTGGGATTTTCGGCTGCAGGTTTTGATCTACAAGGTTTTGTAGCCAGTAAGGCCTATTTCTAAGAAAACAGCTGATGTCTCAAAATAAATTTTTTTAACCTCTGTTTATCAGCTGTAAGGCAGTAAATCTCATTCATTAACAAAAATATAGCATCCGTAGAGCGAATGATACAGGAATAGTACTGCCACCCTGCTGGAGGAACAAAGTAATGTGATTTGTGTTTCTCTACATTGTTTGGATAGCCTAGAATTATCAGAACTAGGTATGGTAATAACCTAATAACTAACAGTAATTTCTTCTATCACTGTGGAAATGGCATTACAGGGCAACACTGACCTATAATTTTTATCAAGAGTTCTGCAGTTACTGTCATTATATTTCTAATAACTCTTGCAGTCACCCAAACAATTTCAGGGCAGTTACTGAGATGATGCCAAAGCATCCCAGATAATCTTATTTTCTTGATCAACTGATTAGAAGGTCAGAACTGTAAAAAAAAGTTAACCATAATGTTGCGAGCATGCTACATTGATAACTTCTGGGAATATAAATGTATATAAATATGCAGATTTTTTTTTTTTTTTTTAAAAAGAAAAAGGTTGTTATTGCTTTAGACTGCTCATCTGTAATTAAAACTGTAATTAAAAAACATGGCAAAGAGTAAAGATCTTGAACAAAATGCAAAGCAACTACATTTGTTGCTTGACCTGTCCATTAGTTGCTGTTACTATCAGTGCTTTATATGCCTTCTCCAAACCAGATGGGAGAATGAAGTCTTAGAGTTTCAGGGAATAGCTGGTGGCAGCTTTAATTTGATCCTGCATTTGTTATTCCTCTTCTTCCAGTCCTATGCAGCACATAAATGCCATTTCACATGGCTGCTTGCAGATCAGTGACCTGGGAGTACCTTTCCTGGAGCAGGGAGCAGAGGCTGGGTTCAAAGCCAGGGGGCTGGGCTGTGATGGCTTCTTCTCACTGGAAGTTCAGAGGGGAAGCTATGTCCTCCACATGGCCCCTTGGGAACTATGGGGAACATATGAAAGTTAATGTACCCCTAAATCCAGAAAGAGAAAACTGTGAGGTTGGCTAAAACTGCCTTGCCTTCTCCCCTGCCCTTTTTTTGTACCAACAACAGCTAAACAAGGATGGGTCTCCTGGTTGTAGTAACAACTAAAGAATGAATAAACAATTTCTGCTGAGAGTTGTCCACAGTAGGAGTCTCAAGGCCACAGAGACGTTGTCACCTAGACAGCCTACCCTTCTGAAATCTTTTCAGTGTTTGGATGAAGATTATTTTCTGTAAAACTGTTCTAATACTTTAGAAAAAAGGTAACCAAATACTAAGTGTTTGTGTTCACCTTGAAATGGATGTTTCTGCCAGTCACTGGGAGAGAAAGTGCTGCCTAAAAAGGGGCTGGTGGGGACATCAGAAAAGACCATGAAGTGTCCCATCAGCTAATCTGCTTAAAAATTCAGTACAGATGTTTGCGTGTGAACATGTAGCAGAAGAAAATAGTAGCGTGAAGAACAGAAAAGGTACACAAACAAAAGGTCTGTCATGCTTGTGTTGTTTTTACAATTTTCCAGTTTCATAACTTTGTCAGTTCCTTGCCTTTGCACTTTTCCACCCCAATTCTTTCCCTTTTCCCACTCACTGTCTCTGTTAACCCCTTCACTTGTCTTTGTTGTGCTTTTTCATCTGCAAAGCCACATGATGCTCAGCACTTGCCTGCAAATCCCTGGGTAGGACCCCAAGCTGTCTCTAGCCATGCAGCCTGAAGAGTTTTTGTTTAAACATGCTCAGCAGGTTGCTTTGGAGATCACATGGCTCCAAGGGACCCTCCCAGTACCAGTGCTAGTGAATATTAACATTTAATGTGGTGTGTATGTCACAGTAATATGTTATGTCTATAAAAACCATAATAGCATGTTTGTTGTTTCAACTGCCGTGCTTTAAATAATAAGATGACAGGGTTCAGTCCTTGTAAAGTTAAAGTGATTGTGTATTAGCTGACTTAACAGTGTTATGCCTGTGATTTACTTATGTGTCCATGGATTGACTTCATGGAGCTTCTTTCAAGCACTTCTCCTACAACCTGTTCTTCTTCATTCAGACTTCTTGAAAGAGCTTGCTATGGCCATATCAAATACCAGGAGTTGTTAAAAAAGCTGAAACACATGCCTATCTTCATAGCTGTCTCTTCCCAAGGCAGTTCCGCTTTATGAAATGCAGGCCTGTAGTGTTTGCAATTGGACTTTCCAGACTCTTTTAAGATATAGACCATCTTTTAATACAAATTGTCTTGCCAGCACTTGCCTACATGACAGCATAGATAAGACCTTCTATTTAGAAAAGGCAAAACATTTTTTAAGACTTGTTTTTAAAAAAGATAAAATTAGTTATTTTTTTATACTTAGAAAAATTTTGCCGGATTTCATTAAAATGAGAAAGACATAGAGGTATGTAATTCCCCAGATCTCAGAAAGCCCTGGACACTACTCTGTAAGCCATGTGGAGCATCTCTGACCTAATTTTGTCAACAATCAGAGTTGGCTTTTCCTTCCAAGAAAGAAAAGCTTAAGCAATTTAGTCTCAATTCTTATCTAAAACAGTGAAGCTTTAAGTTGCCCTTTGTCTCCAAAGCCAGCACTGCTAGTCAAGAGAGGAATTATCCATGAGTAGGAGGTATTCATCACAGGGCTCCAAATCACCCAAGTAGTAGCTTCTGCCTCCTGTGTCCTGAGCAATTTCTGGAAAAACTCTGTTCCAGGCAGTCTTGATGTGTTGTATGGGCCCAGCAAGGCTGATTGCTGATGTCATACGTTAGAACAGCTATTACACTTCCCTAATTCACGCTGATTTCCTAGTAGCCCCTGGATCAAGAGGTCACAGCTAATTGGACTGTAACTCCTTCTTTTTCCTTTGAGAGTCCGTTCACATTTGGTGAACAGACTACTGTGGATGTGTGCTTTGTCTCATCCCAGTTAGGCGTACCTCTAGAGAACCCCTCAAAATTACATCAGTTAGACATGAACCAGGATATTTGCATTATGTGTGTGAACTTGTTTTAATTGCTGCATAAGTGGTTAAGATCATACCACTAACATGCCTGAAGATGACTCTTTTATTTACTTTCCCTTATAGCAGTTCAGATATTTTAAATTATTACAGTAAGAGCTATGAGAAAAATGTTACAGGGTTAGTTGTGTCTCCCTACACGGAGAATTTATGGAGCCTATGACTTGTTGATTTTTTTTTAGTATACTAAATATTTTGCACCTTAATCACTCATGCATAATGTGAGAACATATAAAAGTCACTCTCCAAGAATGCAAAAATGACTGTAGGGACCTGAACTTCACACACACGGTGGCCCGAGTTCTTTTAGCTATGACACCTTATACATTTTCTTTCATAGATTATTCATATTTCCTTTCACACCAAGACATGGGGTTTGCCCCTGATTTTCTTTGTAGAATTGAAAATATGAATCTGGGGAAAAAATCTGTTTGTTGGACAAGGTGATAATGAACCTCAAAACCATAGTATCCCATTGAGTGTATTGATTACTACTACTGCCCATTCACTGTAGAAAGTCACACGATGGGTATTACAGTGTTCATAACTCTCAGTCTAATTACATGGTCTTTGATTTTTCAAATATAACAGAATTTTAGTAGCAGTTGCTCTATTATAAAAGTCCTTTTTATTAGCTTCAGGTTTTAAATTCTGTACTTCTTGATCAAAGGACACAATTATATTTCAGAAAACAGTGGATTATGTAAAAAGTAGATCTTATTCCTAAAACCAACTTTTATTTGCAGAAATACAAATTTCTTATGAAGTCTCTGATGTCACAGACCTTGTATGAACTATGCTCGGTTCAGACAATTCATTTCAGAGAAGTTGTTAAATGAAAGGAAATATGATCAAATAGTTAAACTGTTAAATTTAGCTTATAGCTCTTGCGTTTATAACAGGCAGCCCATGTTTGTGGTCTGTAAATGAGTCATGGCATGCATGTGCTTCAGTTTCCTGATATTGTGAAAACGTCTTAGAATAGTTTTGAAGGGTCCACATTTATAGGAGCTCAAACCAGTAATCAAAAAATCAATCTGACATTGTGTTTTGTCCAGTGCGGTTCAAAGTTGTGGAAAAAATATCTGATTCTGTACCTACAATGCACTGAAATGTATTCTAGAAACTAAGCCAAGATCTGTCAAAAATTGGACACAGGCTTCCTTAGAACTTGATGAATCTTTCAGGATTCAGAAGGTAAAAGAGTAAGTAAGAGTGAAACAAAAGTTTAAAACCTCAGAATTTTATCTGTTTTTACCGTGAAAATACAACAAACCCTCAGTCATAAGCAAAGTTAAAAGCTGTCCTTTAAATGCTAGGTCACCTTGTGTGCTACTTCAGCATATGTCATACGCCTTTGAGCCTCAGGAAGTAAAAAGCAAAGCAACTGGTTAATCTCAGAAATTATCCATTTCATAGGCTTATTTTGATTGGAGTCATCCCAACTATGAGTTCACGTCTTCATTTTACTAACACTGTCTAATGTATAATGGTAACATATGTATTGCAATAAAACATTGACTGGGGACAAATCCTTGCTTAATTCAAATCCCCATTGGCTCAAGCAGGGCTATGCTTCAACTTTAGCTCTTACATGTTTCTTTTCACTCTTGGATGTCAAAATGTATTGGAAAAGAAAGCACAAGACATGCTCTCAACCCTTCTGGGTGAAATGACTTGTACGTTATGTAGAGAGTCATCCATTTACTTACATGCAAGTTTATATATTTATGTTAACCTCATAAAGGGATTAATTTCTCCAGTTTTGTAAACAGAAGGCAAAGAGTTAAACTCTTGTTATCCTTAGCCAGAACATCTGCAGCTGCTACCTGAAATCCCACATTTTTATTTCATAGTTATTGGGTGAGCCTTTCAGAATATGGGCTCATCTAATTGATTCCAGGTGCCTGATTCCCTGGAGGGCAGGTAAAATAAGGAGAGTGGTAGGCGGAAGTGAAGCATTATGAGTTTCTTCTATATAGACTTTAAGCTGTCAAAGATCTGTTGCTGTGGTTAAGCCTTATGCTGCCAGAATCTGAATGATTTGGGATGCTACTTGGTCAAAGGGAATTCTTATTTTCTGCTAGAGTTGGTTCTAGACCCCACATGCAGTATCTATCTGCACAAGTTGCACCTAGATAATACCTAGAAGGGTCTAGGCTTGACCACAAAAGTTTGAGCATCAGTGGAGTTATTCCAGGAAATCAGGGCCCTACAGAAACTGGAGGTTGGTCAGAATTTCCTCCATACTGATTGCAACAAGAGCATCAGAATTGCTACTCCTTTCATATGTATTGCAGAAGTCAAGTAATAACAAATTTTACTAAACAGGTAGACTGTTGCTTGGCTTCTGGCAGTGTTCCAGCAGCATACATTCCTAGTCTGTGCCCTGGTATAGACCAGTGTCCTGGTTCGGACAGGACAGGGTTAATTTGGTGTAGCTATTCTATACCATGCTGACGTCCTGCCCTGAGGCTAGTTCCGGTTCCCACGGGAGCCATTTCGAGTTCAACTGCGGGTGTCTGGGCTCGGGTCCTTCCCTTTGTCGGGTATTATTTTTTTTTTGTATCGCTCCTTTCATCACTGTTACTGTTGTTTTGTTAACTGCAACTGCTTATTACGGTTTTTTTTTATATTAAACCTTCCTTATCTCAACCCAAAAAGGCACTTTAAAACCTTTTTTTTTTTTTCTTTCTATGTCTGCGACCCGTGGCAGAGGGAAGGGGGGGGGGGGGAGAGAGAAGCGGCGCCAGCCACGTGGCAGCTACCTCGGAGCCCTGCTGGGGCTTTACTAAACCCCCACATCTTTTGGCCCCTAATGTGGGGCAAGAGAGAGTTGAGATGAGGACAGAATCTGTTCAAAGCGTGTTAAAATAACTCCTGTTAGACGCGATTCTCTGTTTATATAATTTGTTTGAAATCAGAGCATGTTCATGATGCTGGCCAGCCTGTTTGCCTGGTGGTCCTGTATTACTCCCTACATCTACTGTGTGTTCCCTATAACGATGTTTATTACATGTGGGAAATGTGTGAAGGGGCTCATTGTGCTTTACTGGACACTGACAGCTTATGATATGACTGTGTCACTGCTGGGGGGGGAAAACTGGTACCTGCATGTGGCTTGGGCGTTTGTTAGTGGTCTCACCCCATCTACGGGTGAGACAGGGGAGGGGACCTTCTCAGCTTTTGAGGAGTTTACCTATCCGTGGAACACCCAGGCCAGCATGCTCTCACTGCTGTGTTTGCTAAATGTCTGCCATGTGCTATTTAAGGTTATACGGTTCTTATCTGATGTTATCACACAGAGACCTGCCCCAAGGCTGGATAGTTATGAGTGGCAGGGTGTGTGGGAGAGCATGGGCAAGTGCTTTGGCCAGTGGTCACCCCCAATGTCTTGGAATTTCACTCCTGAACAAGTGCAAAGTCCTGATAAACTAGTAAAGCGCTTCCAGAAGGCATGTTGTCAACCTGGCAGCTCCCAGGAGATGCAAATTCCTGCAATGTGTTGGGGACTTGCCCATGCCTACCCTGTCCTGCTCAGCACTATCCAGTGCCCTCAGGGGGAAGAGCAGGCCTCTGAACCTGATAACAACTAATTGATAATGCAGCTGAGCCAGAGAAACAGCCTGTGCCAGTATCAGTTGCCTCTGTACAGAAAAAGAAATATACCAAGAAATTGGTTCGTGTAGTGAGGGATGAGGATGAACCAGGGTCATCACGAGAACAGGAGGAAGAGCCAGAGGTGGTCACCCGATCCCTGTCTTTGAGTGAACTTCGAGATGTACGGAAGGACTATGGCCGTCTCCCAGGTGAGTGGCTTATCATTTGGCTGCTCCAATGTTGGGATAGTGGGGCTGGTGTTTTGGAGCTAGAAGGGAAAGAGGGCAAGCCACTGGGATCCTTGTCTAGGGAAGCAGGCATTGACAAGGGAATTGGAAAGCAGGCACAGACCCTCAGCCTTTGGAGGCGAGTCCTGTCAAGTGTAAGGGAAAGGTACCCCTTCAAGGATGATGTCACTAGTCAGCTAAGCAAGTGGACCACCATAGAGAAAGGTGTTCTGTATCTAAGAGAATTAGCTGTACTGGACATGATTTACAGTGATCTGACTGATGAGCAGTCACCCATGGATCCAGACCAAGCTCAATGTACACCACCTATGTGGTGGAAATTCCTGCGAATTGTATTGAATTCCACCATCGTATGCCAATTCATTGGCAGTAGTGTCCTGGAGAGAGAGCCAGGGACAAACGGTGGATGAGGTGGCTGGCCATCTCCACCAGTACAAAAGAAGCATCTCCTCCTCTCTAAATGCCTGTGTTTCAACTGTCAAGGACTTGGCTCGAGAGGTCCAGCAGATCAAAGAGAACATGTTGAACTCCCCACCTGTATGAGCCAACGTCTCAGCTGTTACGAGCAGACGCTTCCCTGTTCAAGAGAGAGAGCGTGGAAGGTACACACCACAGGGCAACCTATGGTTCTACCTGCATGACCATGGGGAAGACATGAGAAGGTGGGATGGAAAACCCACTTCAACTCTAGCTGCACGGGTGTGTGAGTTGCAAGGAAAGACGATTGTGAAAGGAGAATCCTCCAAGAGAAATGTAGCCCCAGTCTCCAGTGGAAAATCTCCCAGGCAGAAGAAAAGAGCCGATCTGACATCTGACCCTCTTGAGGGCACCTCTGAGTCATGCTTATATGAGGTCAGTGACTCCAATCAGGATTAGAGGGGCCTTGCCTCCAGCCAGATGGAGGAGAGGGATAACCGGATTTACTGGACTGTGTGGATCCAATGGCCTGGCACGTCAGAGCCACAAGAATATAAGGCTTTAGTAGATACTGGTGCACAGTACACCCTGATGTGACACATCAACCTATGGAGAGGACAAACCCATCTGCATCTCTGGGGTGACAGGGGGGTCCCAAAAGCTGGCACTGCTGGAAGCCGAGATAAGTCTAACGGGGAAGAACTGGCATAAACACCCCGTTGTGACTGGCCCAGATGCCCCATGCATTCTGGGAATAGACTATCTCAAGAAGGGCTATTTCAAGGACCCGAAAGGGTACTGGTGGGCCTTCGGTATAGCTGCCTGGGAGGAAGCTGAGCAATTGTCCACTTTGCCCAGTCTCTCAGAGGACCCTTTGGTGGTGGGGTTACTGAGGGTTGAGGATCAGCGGGTGCCAATTGCCACAAAGACGGTGCACTGGCGGCAATACCGCACCAACTGAGACTCTCTCATTCCCATCCAGCAGC
>JAVFHW010078563.1:7612-25081 GCA_032159205.1 Eurystomus glaucurus suahelicus
ATTGTTAGTGTTATTTATTGTTATTAATACTAATTTAATATTTAATAAAACAAATGATGTAACTGGAAATAAGGCAAGCGTGACAGAGAGAGATGCATCTACAAAGATATATTCCAACATCTTTCATTTCCATGTAAAGTTTTCACCCGTACATGATCCTGCAATTTTTTTAAAAAAAGTTGTACCAGGTCACAACTGTAACTTCAAATACATTTCTTCAAATATTCACGAAACATTTATAAAACTGATTTTTGTTTTTTAGCCTTACTTTTAACAGAGCTAAGTTTCACCGTTGTGTCAGTCTGTCCTACATGTTCTGTAATGTCCAAACCCCTTTTTACTGACCTCAAGTAAAATTTGAAAAGTGATAAAAATCTCAAAACAGTTGCATCTATGTTGAACGAAGAGAAACACTAAACCTTTTCTTGGGCAACAAGAAGCAGCCAGTGTATGCCATCTGCTGTTTGAGGATTGTCTACATGATAAAAGTAATAGTTAAACATTCGGTTCCTTCTCTCTATACATATTCATGAAATCCATATTAATTTTGTCAGATTAATCACAGAATGTTAGGGGTTGGAAGAGACCTCAAAGATCATCTAGTCCAGTCCCCCTGCCAGAGCAGGATCACCTACAATAGATCGCACAGGAATGCATCCAGGTAGCTTTTGAATGTCTCCAAAGGAGGAGACTCCACAACCCCCCTGGGCAGCCTGTTCCAGTGCTCTGTCACCCTCACCGTGAAAAAGTTTTTTCTAATATTTTTATGGAATCTCCTGTGTTCCAACTTGTACCCATTGCCCCTTGTCCTGTCATCGGACGTCACTGAAAAGAGCCTGGCTCCATCCTGACACTCGCCCTTGACATATTTATAGACATTTATGAGGTCACCCCTCAGTCTCCTCCAAGCTAAAGAGACCCAGCTCCTTCAGCCTTTCCTCATAATAATGTTGAATACACAGGGATTCAAAAGTGTTTGGTGTCTGCATATTTATAAGCATATAATTATATAAAAACAATAATATAGCTTACTACACAATATATAAATGCCTCAACTCTAATTAAAGGTGTAATTCTTGAAATCAGCAGCTTTGGTCCCATATATCTCATGAAGTGATGAATGCGTCTTCAGTAAGCTATTATCGAGAAACAGCAACCTCACTCAAAAAAGAAAAAAAAGGAGCTGGGAGCCAAGCAAAAGTCATTATTTAACCTTTGCAAGAATTACATAAAAAGAATATACATCTCTCTGAACTAAAATTAAAATGTTCCAGAAATTCAGAGCAACTTGGACTATAAGTGATAATTTAATGTCATGCCCTAAGGTCTGCTATAATTTTCACCCTACTTCAACATAGAGATCACCAGAGTTCAGGTGTACTAGTCCATCTGAGCTGAAAAACCCTGACAGAATTCTAACTAATCCAGTTATTTCCATATTTGAGAAAGCTCTTAACTCTCATGCATAACATATTTCTAAGAACGTGAAAGCAGAGCCCCATTTTGTTCACTAAACTTTCCATATTTTTGAGGGAGGCTTTTCAACAAGGCCCATAGTTGACAAGGGGATATGATTTTAAACTAAAAGAGGGTAAGTTTAGATTGGATATAAAGAAGAAATTCTTTATGTTGGGGGTGGTGAGACACTGGAACAAGTTGTCCAAAGAAGCTGTGGGAGCTCCATCTTTAGACATGTTCAAAGCTATGTTGAATGGAACTTTGGAGCAACCTGATGTAGTTAAAGATGTCCCTAACCATGGCAGGGGATTTGGAACTCTCTGATCTTTAGGTCCCTTCCAGTCCAAACCATTCCATGATTTAGTGTGAATTCATATTGCACAAGAAAAAGCCCGAACATGAGCTCATAGCATACCATACACCAGTTTAGATATATTATTAATACGGAACTGTAAGCAAGATGACAGGAAGTCTAATAAAAATACTGAGGTAATTGTTTTCAGCTCGTTTTCCTTCTTTAGCTGCAACACTGTCTCACAAACTCACGGGCTGACTTGCCAATGTCCTTTACCCTGGAACTAATCAAACCAAGATTCTCTCTCTGAAGAATAAAGAAAATGAAGCCAATAAAGAATAACGTGCAAGTAGTTTTGAATTGATCCTTTTTTTAAAAAAAGCTTCTAGTGTAACTGTCTTTTAAATCCACTTAATTCTGAAATCTATCTTATCAAATGGCAATAGCCATTCAAATTACGAACATAAAACAGATGACATCTCAATCATCATATTGATGATCCTTTATTCGCTAAGTAAACAGCACTGACAAGAAGAATTGCTTTATTTCAGTATTATTGTTGGAAAGAATTTACATACGCAAATCCCTTTTCATTTTTTTCTAGTTCATATTTATAGATTTGAACTGACTGAATAGACTATTTCTGATTTTGGTGATAGCTATATAAATACAAGGTAAGAAGTCAACATATATCTGCGGAAATAAATTTATAAAATAAGAAAAAAAATATTTTACCCCATGACGTATAACTTTTGCACAGTCGTCTGCCATTTTTCCATATATTAAAATATTGATACTGTTGATCCGTGAACACAAGTCATTTAAATCTAGAGGAAAAAAAAAAACCAACAAAAACCAGAAGTAATTCCAATCACCATAGCTTCTCCAAAACAGAACAGCAATGGGAAGAGATTTCCAAAATAAGCTGATCTACATAGTCTAACACTTTTCACTCCAATTAATCTGCAAACAGAAAATCCTTTCAAATATTTATACAACTGCTTTTATATGCTATCTATAGGTATATCAAGTAGAATATTCTTCCTAAAAGGACCATTTTAAAAACTGCATACGTCGTACATCACTGTACATTAAACAGTGATTAAACAATGACAAAGATTTCCACTTGGACAATTCAGTGTATAGTGTTAGAGAGGAAATATTATCCAGTCACATTTGATATTTTATATTAACACAGATCATATTGTAGAACTACATAAACTGGAGATGTGCCAGGACATAGACATATCAATAAATAGCCTTCCAGGAAGACTGAAGCAGAAATGAAACTGGTATTTTAAAAGAGTTTTCTATCTTTTACTGTTTTGGAAACAACATTAGAGATTTAGATGCACAAACTTATTTTTTAAGGCTGTGTAGAATGTGCAGAAACTCTCAGCTCTCCTGAACAGCCACATTAAATTAGCAAGACTCAACGAAGTTTTGCACTCCTCTTTGGGAACCCTGAATTCAGCAGGCAAACTGAGTCAAGTCCCATCCACTTCATTCACTTCTGCTAACACTAGTCACAAGCAGTATCACCAGGTAGGACCTGCACCCCTCAGCCTGCTGTTTGGTCACACACAGAATTTGTAGAATCAGGAAGACTTAGAGGGAGCAAATGATGATTCTATAACCAGTGTAAGGAAGTAGCCAAGAAGGAAACGGAAAGAAATGGAAAGTTTCTTGAATCCAGCATAGACTCCTGATTAATGACATCCTCCTCCTTCCTTGCTGGAGGGGTGATGAGCTTTGCATTTAAAAGGGACATATTATTTTTTAGTATTATTTATTGCATGATGAACAACTTAAGTCTTTCAATGTGTTTATGTGCCTATTGATATTCAAATACCTGAGTAATCAGGTGAAGTTCTTTTTTATTCTGCTATAACATAAGAAGTTAAAAAAATACAAATATTTTGCTGCTAATCAACATACTGACTTAAATAAGCACTTACATAGTATACACTATGTATATTAACTGGTAACTATTAAGTGGGCATTTTTCTTAGTCCTTCTTTATGATAAGTAGTTTAAAAATACACTATTAAAGCTGTACATACAGCTAACGCATTTCCAG
The DNA here is from genome assembly GCA_032159205.1 of Eurystomus glaucurus suahelicus. NCBI lineage: Eukaryota > Metazoa > Chordata > Aves > Coraciiformes > Coraciidae > Eurystomus > Eurystomus glaucurus. The sequence continues at coordinate 11,446 of JAVFHW010078563.1, forward strand.
GACAGTATTTTAAAAGATTCTGCAACGAGAAGCCTACTGAAATAGAAAGACTTTATTGCTTCCACTAACTGGCATAATTTTAAAATAATCTACTTCTGTAGAGAATGAACACTTTTAGAAAGTATTTTAAATATAACATTTTACTAAATACTACAAAAGCAGGTATGAGTGATGCAACAGCATAATGTAAAAAAAAGTCAAGAAATCCAACAAAATAGATTTAAAACGTATACTTAAATGTACTACCTTGAAGAACAACCTTGAAAAAGTCTGTCCCATCTCTGAGTTTCGTTAACGGGTAGAAAAGAACAACTATTCCCTAAAAAGTAAAAAGAAAGAATATTGTGAGCTAAGACTATACACTTCTTAGTTACTGAAACACTGGTAACAGCTGAAATATCTGTAAGCTTAAAAAAAAAGTAGAACTGAAGTGATAGGTACAAATTACCACTTGAATTTTGAAAAGAAATAATATAAACTGTTAAAGAAAGCATTGAAAAGCAATATTCTTGGGATATGACAAAGGAAATATTACATGTCAATACTACTTAGATATTACTAACTAGATGACAAGCTTACACTAAACTCCAAATACTAGCTATGGAAATACCTTTTACCAGTTACAATAACAGCCTGAAGGCTAAAAGTTTACCACAAAAGGTGGTTAAAAAGGTAGAATGATCAAAATCTTAAAAGACACAGCAACTTCTCCAAAAATACCAGCAAAGAATTAAAACACAAATATCAAAACAAAATCATAGTCAAGAGATTAAAAAAATATATATCAAAATAAATAATCTTTTGTGAAAAATAAAAACACTGTAGAGCTGGGAGAGTAGTATTCCAAAATTTTGAAATTATAGTGACTAAAATTTGTCAATAATACAAATGCTGTAAAAGATGCAAAGGTTCTATTAATTATGTAAAAATACTCCATAGTAAAGTTACAATGAAGCAAAAATCACAGACCAGCAACTTCAGTGATGTTAACAGCCCTGTGGAACAAATGTGTTCTGTTAGAAAGATGACATCTCATCAAAAAAGGTTCTCCTTCAACAGTAGCAAAAATGCCAACCAAACGTACTCTTCCTCATTATAGCAGATAACCCTTCTCAAGGATAGAGAAATTGGTTCAACAAAGGAAAATACAAAAAATTTGAAAACAGACTCTATGAAGTGTTTAAGAGAACCACACAAACAGGTTTCTTCTAAAAAGAGGCAATCTGTCTATACATGCATAAAAGCAACATTAAGAGGATAGGTAAATCATAATGACTTTACGGTATGCCTGTTCAGTGGGAAACAACTTAAATGTTAGTAAACACTTCTTAGACCAAATTAGGATAAAATACACAGCAGTGAATTGTTACTGTAGAAGCTTTTCAGAAAAAAAGCAGTCCTACAACGTGTTAACTGAGAAGGAATCCAAATAAAATTCAACAATTTATTTTAATATCTGTTTTATAAAAAAATACTAATGCTCCACAAATTGGCCTTTTCCAACCCAAAGTATATTTTATTTTTATTACACTAAAAAAATAGCCATGTTGACTTATTTACATAATTCAACAAAAAATAGCCATGTACCATATTGCTTTATTGCTTTGGAGACACTAGCAACGCTTCACTTAAGACCAAAATGAAGGTCAAGAATCTATAACCATATGTTTTTAACAGGTGAGTTCCTACTTTCCACAGAGGAGACTTGAGTTCTGAGATTTATGTATGAATATGTACAGAAAGGTTTGCCACTTGCTTTTAAAAATTACAACTTTGTTTCAAATTTCAAGTATTATACATAATTGTTCTTGGTAACATTGTTTGTCTTGAACTGTACTCCTAAATAAAATACTACAGAGTTTTTATTGCAATAAAGTCTTTCCAGTGAAACAGTCAACTCAGGAACATTCTGTACTCTTACTAAAGAGATTTCAATCCACACAAGCATTTAAACATAGATTCCAATGATGAGATAGACTGCCTTCTGACTATTTTTACTTTTTATACCCCAGTATCTTCCAATGAGTTTTCAAATGCTGAAACCACATTCTTTACTGTAATGTCTGGCCCCACCATTTTCCTTTGTATCCCAAACACCTATGCTCTAATTCTCTTCCTCAGCAGAGATACTTCCCGCTGCTTTCTCAAGATGCCTGAAACTCATATAGGGGGTTGTGATGGCTGCATCCAGCTTACCCTGGCCTTCAGGGGATGGATGCCAACATGGTAGCCAAGGGATGTCTGGAACTGTGACCCAGACATCTTGCTGGTATGCAAATATGAGTATAAGTCAATCACTCTAAATAGTGGACAGCCCAGGGCACATCTCTCTTGCACAGCAGCAGGCTGTACACCAGAATCTCCCCTTGAGTAGGGATGACTCTCAAGGTTATTCCTCAAGGTTGATATGATTCCTTGCCACAACAGTTTCTTGGTAAGTGTTTAATAGCATGCCAAACTTTGAAATCTTAGCTAAGTGATAAAAATAAAAAAGTGTGCATACATAATTCTTTAGACATAAACCACTGACCATCTGACTAGGAGCAGATCCAGCCACACCTAGACTCCTCTGAGGAGTAGTTTAGATACCAAGGGTGTCCTTTGTGAACCTTGTGGTTCAATGGGAGGGTCTCCCTGGCAGTTCATCTGACTCTGTTCTCTGTGCAGTAAATAATGAAGTGTACCTTGTCATCAAGTCTTGTTAAACCACTGTCACATTTACCAATAAAATTTAACCACTTTGTATCAATAAAGTATATTGTTGCTACTCTCTTCGAGGGAAGTGCATGACTCCATCTGTGACACCTCTACACTGCAACAAAACCAACCTTACCAAAACCTACTCAAATTGACTCTTCCTCCACAAATCCCACACTGCCTATTGAGTCCATAGAAAAACTTCTAAACCTCTCTTCATTCCATATGCCACTAGACTCACTATCAAACGACTACGTTCAATTCCTCTAATGAATGTGTCTCCTTTATGCCACAGCCTCGTTCCTCACTCTGGTCAAACTGCTGGTTGGGTGGTTTTCAGGTTTGGTTCAGCTTTGCCACAGCAAAATCCAGAGGATGAAGAATTAATGGGAGAAAGCATCAGGTTCAGCTAACGGACATCAGGACTGGGAATGGATGGCCATTGCTTGTGCTGTGTTCCCACAAATTTAAATTTGTATTGTTTAGAGTGATGCAGAAAGTAAAAAATTTTCAGAAGAACAAAAGGACTGAGGCACACAAAACAGACAGAAGCATCTTGGATGTTTTTTGTAGCTTTTTCCCAGAACACATTTCATTAAAATCCTTCTCTCCCCTTCCTCCATCCTCAAAGCAGGGCCTGATCCCTATTTTGGCAGGTCTAGAATGACAGTATGCTGTGCCACCACTAAGATAACCTAACATCAGTGCATTCTAAGGTTTGCTTCAAGCTCAGCCTGCAGAACTGGATTTTTCTGTATATGTAATGGTTCATTAGCATCAGCCTTATCAGCCCTCCAGCTGCACTGTTTATGCCAAGCCATTTTAGTAACCTACTAATCCATGTCAGCAACGGCATGAAGTTCTCTTAACATAAGGCAGAAGCCTGAGAAAGAGATTCTATACACTTTCAGTAATCAGCTGTAACACTGCATGTATGCTTTAAATCATTGTCTGGTAATAATTGTTCTGCTTTCCTAATGGAAACATTTATTTTGGCAGACACATTTTCTAATTTAGAATCCATTTTTGTTTGCTTCAGTGTTTCTTTTATGAAAAGAATCCCTGTTCTTCCATGTCAGGGATGCCTGCAGACATAGCCAATGTGCCCTGCAGGTGAACAGGGACAGAAAACTACACCCTGAGGAATAACACCCATGTTTACTAGCAGCATTGGTTACTGATGTTTCTATCTGTTTCTTTACAAGACTTAAGAGATGCTGGATCAATCTCAATCAAATCACCTCCTATCACATTCTACTGCTGCCTGCTTCCAAAAAGAGCAGTTTTACTCCTTTCCTCTACCTAATTGCACTACTTGTGGCATCTGTTTGATACCATAATGAACCAGGCCAGAAAGTAGGAGCAGCACCAAACTCTCTCCATCAACACAGATAGTCTACTGCCAGTCTGTGGCTCATGAATGGACTCGATCACAGGGCCAGATAAGCCATAGAGCTGGAACTTGGAACATATAGCTGGGGAAGAAAAGTGGTTTTTAGATACAGAACATCATTAGGCAAGTTTAGCTCTTATTTTTAAAATATTGATACCATTTTCTTTAAGGATTCAAGGCACCTAAGGTTTTCTACAGAATTAGCTTGCCTTTTTTTTTTTTCCTTTTTATTTGTAACAGACCAAAGGCAAGTCTGGGATGATGTTGACTTCCTGCCACTTTAGTGTCAGGGATGATTAAAGGATTTTCAGAGCCATCCACAAAAAAAGTTAAACAGACTGAAAAAGAAAACCGTCAAGAATTAATACTGCATTTTACACAGTATACTTGTGAAAAGGGATGAAAAAAATATTTCTGCCTTTCACCACTACACCAAGATTGTACTTCAAACCTGAAATATATGTGGTACTACAGTAGAATATAAATATACACTTGGTAATGATAAAAAAAACTAATTGTATCTTGATGTAGGTATTTGCTAGAGCCCTCTTTTCATGAAACTGGATATTGCATTGCTTGATACAAGAAAGGAAAACTGCTTTAGAAGTTATTACTCTGATATCTAATCTTTAACAAGATGGTGGTGCTTATTACCATTTAAACAAAAAACCAAAACAACAAAATACCACTTAACCTCCCCCAAGCCCTCCATTTTCAGCATAGCCTTCTGCATATTAATGTCTTTTAAATGGGTCCACAGTTTAGAAACTCAGAAAACCACTCACAAAATTTAAGTCTGACAATGTAAGAGGAAGAGGCAGAAATGTGAATCAATGAAGTCAAAAGTAACATGCAGCAAAGTACAAAACAGTCATAATTTTGCCTTGCTTCAATATATGCAAAAGATGCACACAAAGACTTAGAGCTGCAGCAAGTCACCAACTGAGCTGGAATATGGAGGTCACTTGTAAATATACCAGGAGCTATTTAAAAGTAAGCTAAAATCATTTTATCAGTAAGTTACCTGAAAGTATTTGTTGATATGATTAGTGTCTTCTTGCAAATGCTTCAAATCCTCCTCCTGCAAATGGCTTGGTAGTGGAGTCTCAGATTTTCCTTTAATGATCTTCAGCAATTGAACAGGCATAGCTGCTTTATCTAAAGAAAAAAACATAAATAGACACCTGAAGCTATACATCTTCTTCAAGTTAAGAGTTACTAGAAGTTGCAATTTACTCAGAAGGGGAGAATTTATCTATTTCATAAAAAGAGAGTGTAATTGTGTAAGACAAAGTCTTCAGAGGGATTGGCTTCATCTGTTAGTACCAGGAATAGGAGGAAGATAGAAAGTAACATTTACTTGGCAACAGACAAGTATCCAAATTACTTTTGTTTTGCAAACATTTCAAAACACTGTAAATGACAAAAAGAAGATAAATATTACCTTATATATGAATGCAAGGGTTAATGTAAACAATGTGATTGTTTATGTACAGAAATGCACATTAAAAACCAAGCAGAGACTTTGAATAACTCCTTCCCCAGAACAGGCCACAGGTGAACAATCTCTATATTCAGCTGTTTCCCTATAAGACAATTTAACTTATAATGAACAAAAAATGCTTATGTACAGGTTAAAAAAATTTTGATCAATGTATCAAAGAAAAAATAATAAAGAAAATATGATGACATTCACAAATGCTAAACACTGAATGCAGTGGGGAAAAGCTAAGAAACATATGACTGTTGTCTTTTGTTTGTTCTCACAGTGCTACAAGTCAATGAAATAAATTCTTAGTGACATAATATTGAGAATAGGGGAGGGGAAGAGTAGTCCATTACAGTGAAATTACACATCAGAAATAAAAGAAAGTGATCTGGCAATAAGTAGTTACTGCTGTATTTTCCCATTGCAGGGTCAACTTGTTCTTCTTGGGGTATCTTTGGTATTTTGCTGTACAATTTTTATTGCAGGTATCTACAGATAAGTCACAGTATTATCAATTTTCTGGTTTCACTAAGTTTTAATAAACGAAGAAAAAAATACTTTCTATTTTCAAAGAAAAACAGCTGGCAGTATTATAGCCACAGTCCTAATTTCAGACAATTTTAGCAATTTTTGTATGGCAGTGAACAAACCAAAAAAGTATTTCCTGTACTTTTGGATGGACATAAAAACTTGGTATTCTACTGAATAAACACTTAAACTAAATTTTCATTTCTGTTCAGAAGTGCTAAGCAGACTAAGTTCTTACAAAACATTCACTTACAATCAAACGGTAATGGGAAGCCACTGTGAAATGGAAAGACCACTGGATCATAAGTTATAAACCTAAGTCAATGCATATAGGTGCAGAGACTCGGCAATGTTATAGATATTCTTAAAATAAGCCCAAACAAGCCACAAAAAACCCAACAAAAAAACCCCCCTTGTTCTTCAGAAAAGTAAAAATTCCACCTTATTGTCACTCTGATATCTAAAGATATCTGACTTCATTTATTACTCATAACTGTTTCTCTAGTTATGGATGACCATCCTCTTTCTTTCCCCATTTTCCAGGAAACTGCCCAGTGATGTTATTATCGTCTAACAGATATTAACAAGAATTCACATTCACTAATGGGAATGCTATAAAATAAAATACTTTGGTTTAGAGATCTCTCAGCCAAAATGACTATATGTAGGGTGACTGGCTTTTGTTTTTCTCCTAGCTTTCAATTTACATACCTCTCTTGTCGCTCAGGCTGCACCTTTTACATTGTCATATACACTAGCAAGTGAAAGGTTGGCCATAATATACATGGATTTTAAATGTGCAATTCTTAGAAGACTAGTGAACCTTTCACAAACAATATCAGCTTTTTATCTTAACATTTAGGAGTTAAAAAGCAGTAACAGCAAAAGAACATCTGGTTTCTTAAGCTATTGTATCTAGGCAATAAAGTATGCATTTAAAAGCAAAATACATATTATATCTCAAATAGGAAAAACATTAGTGCCTGACTTGAGGGTCTTATTTTAACTTGTAGCTTAGACTTTTAAAACCAGTTGTCATGCACTCCAAAATCTAAGCAGCCCCAAGAACTCAGGAGACTCAGGAGCAGAATAACAATATTTCCCTACTTTACAACCTAAGTCAACAAGCGTATTGTTTCTCTGTAACTTCCTCCCCGGTGCGCATGAAATAAGGAGGCCTTACAATATCCAGAAGACACAGAGGCTCCAAGAGCCACTGTTACTCAAAACGCCATAGATTCTGAGCAACAGACATAGCTTACCAAATACTGATGAGTAAATTTAAGAGCTTGACTACTAAGAAAAAACTTAAAAAGTTTATTGCCTGGGACATGTGCAGAAAGAATTTATGTAGGGACAGGTAAATGGACAAGAAATTAGCTACAGTTATAAATCACCAACCTTCACCTCAGTAAATATCTGTGTAAAATATTAACCTGTCCCAATTGCAAAGCAGAACATGTTAGCTTACAACTCAACAAATTTAAGCCAAATTACTTCAGCTTTTGAGAGTCTTTTGCCTCATAGAGAATTTTACTCTTCTGAAAGGAACCCAGAAGGCACAAAAGATCAACAACTACCTGGAATGGACAGCAGGGCAGAGAGCTTCAACAATAAAACAGAAAAAAAATCTCACCTTTTTTTAGCAGGGTAAAAATGAACTGTTACTAAATGTCAGTTACTTGATATGAAACAGTAGATGCTAAATTCTTTCAAGGGTTCTCAAATCTCTAATCAGAATCTCAACACACTCCTTCACAACATCTGATGGCCAAGGAGCTAGAAAGACGTAATAACATCCACAAAACTCACCAGTAATGTCGTTGACCAATTTTGGTTTCAATGTTGGTGGGTTTTTTTGGTTTTGGTCTGTTTGGTTTTTTTGTTTTGTTTTTTTTTTTACAGTGAGAAGGGGAGGGAGAGGCCACAACACATTAATCAAGGGTGAAACGTCAACGTGCATGACATTTTTCCATCCTGCCTTAACCTCACCAGTGCGCTGTAGAAAGCATTGAACAAGAGTTCTACCTTCTTACTATCTGTGCTATTGTGGTAGGTTGACGCTGGTCAGCCACAGGCACCCATGGAGCTACTCACCCATCTCCCTGCAGCAGGACAGGGCAGAAAACAAGAATAGTAAAAGCAAAACAAATTAATGGGTTGAAATAAAGACAGTTTAGTAAGTGAAGAAGAAAGAAGCTGAGAAAAATCTCTGCCAGAAAACACAAGTGATGCAAAGGCAATCACTCAAAGCCTTCCCACATGCAAACGAGTGCACTGACAATCCCTGACCAACAGCTCCCTTAGAAGACTCGATTAAAAAAAGCCCAGTTTTTATTGTTCAACATGACTCTATATGGCATGGAATGTCCTTTTGGCCAATTCATGTCATCTCTGCCAGCTGTTTTGCCTCCAAACATCTTGTCCAACCTCAGTCTACTTGCTGGGGGAAGAAGAAGGAGAAAGAGAGACAGCCTTGATGCTGCGCAAGCACTGTTCAGTCACATCTGAAGAAAGGTGTGTCATCCATACTGGTTTAGTCACAACTGCAGAACACAGCATGATGCATGCTGCTATGAATACAGTTAACTCCATCCAAGATAGACCCAGTGTATATCTCTAAAACTTATCCAATAGGATATAGTGACACCCCATGGAAAGGATGCATACTGGAGCAGGTCATGAAGAACTGCAGCCTGTGGGAAGAACCCACGTTGGAAAAATTAATGAAGGACGGTCTGTCCCACACTGTCTCTAGTGGGTGAGATTCTATGCTGAAGCAGAGGAAGAGCATGAGGGGGAAGGAGTTGTGTAGATAAAACATTATGAACTTACCACAACCCCCATTCTCTATCCCCCTGTGCCACTCAGGTGGTAGAGAAGTTGGGAGTGAAGCTAAGCCCAGGAAGACAGCATGAATGGGAGAAAGGTGGTTTTATATTTGTTCTTATTTCTTATTATCTGACTCTGATTTTATCAGCAATAAATTAAATTAATTTCCCTGGGTTTGAATCTCTTGCCCATGATGGTACTTGATGACTGATCTCCCTGACCTTATCTCAAACCACAAGCTTTTCTTTCTATTACCTCCTCCTGTTCTGTTGAGGAGGGAGGAGTGATAGTGTGACTCTGGCGGGCACCGGGCATCCAGCCAGGGTCAAGTCACCACAGCACAGAGCTAAGAGGTACAACAACTGACAGGTTTCAATTGCTACTTGAGCTGAAGAAGAGGGAAAAGCCTGGTACAGAGATGCAGATGCTGTTCTGTCTTGGACTGCTTTAAACTCATGAAGTATTAGGAGTCAGAATTTCTATAAAATACCACTAACTGATGTTAAAAATGATGCCTTTATCTGTATGTTTTCAAACGTGAACCAGAACTAGAAGGCTTACAAAGCTTTTCAGTTGAAAGTATGTACTTCGCACTATATTCAAACAGGCTGAGAAGCCAATCTATTCCACCTAGAAACAGTAAGCTTCAAAGTTAATCAGCAATATTGATTTTCATCTAGCAACACTATAATGAGCTAGAAAAATGTACTACAAAGGATTAACACTTTTTTCTCTCTGTTACAGTACTTGAGCAATTAAATAGATTTTTCTGGTGTTTTTTTTTCCCACAAAGATGTCTATCAGCAAGACGCATTTTGTTACAATTCCAACATCATTGTTAAAACAAAGGAACTAAGGTTTTAAAACTCATCTCTCTCTGATGACTACCCTCAAATTCTGCAGCTTCCCTCCCTGCAGCTTTCACTTTAAAAAAGCCCTTGCTATTTAGCTCAATGGCACAAATATTCCATATGGGCGTTCAAAGTCACAAAAGAAAATTTCTAAAAGGGAGCCATATGTAAGCTGATGCAGTGGGACCTGCCCATATTATTTACTTACTGTATACTCTTACAATTTAGGACATTTATGTAAATAATATTCGAGTAGAAAATAAGATTTTCAATTTTTTTTTCCAGATCTTAAACTTCTGTATGTATAAAAAAATAAGTTCATTAATTTTAACTGCTAACCACTAAAACTTCCAGCTTCTTGTTCTCTACAATTAAAAACCAAAACCATGAGTATCAAGCTCTAAGAGCTATAAAAGTAATTTTTCAAAAACTGATACAGCACTGGCTTCCCAAATTTACATGAAGATATCTTTAGTGTCATCCTTTGTGTTCACAGCTCTCCTGAATAGCAACTAAGTGAAAATAAGTCTGTCAAGTATCTTTGCTGTCCTCAAAAGGCTGACTTTGTAACACTGACAAGAATAATTCCAAGTCAATCTGCTGCTCAAGAAGTGGTGTAAACATAGCTATTCATAATGATGAGAGGAGAAATTAAAAAAAAAAGAGGCTGCAAGAAAGGTAAACAGCATCATGGGACATTCCTGGAACAGGATGGACACACAACATACAAAGAAGGCAGTGAACTACAAACAACTTTTGCCTTCCAATAGCTGAAAGTGACAAAATATGGAGAGAGACCAAAAAAACTTAATCATTTTAACAAGCAAATAACTATATGAAAGGATGTACACTGTATGAGAAGTGTATGAGTAACACCCTGGAAGAGAAAGATATATACATATTTTTATATATATATATATAACTTGCTTAAATTAAGTGGAATACAACACCGAGGATAGCTATAGCCTGAACTTCTATGTGCCTCTCTGCCCTTGATTTTCTACCTAATAACGTTCTAGATCTTAAATTTCTGGCAGTGGAACAATCTACTATAACCCACTAGTTCTGTCTTAATTACCTATGGAGCATTAACATGTATTCCAAAAGCATAAAAGACATCTTAAACCACAGTATACCAGAAAACAATTGCCTAGCAGAATTGGCTTTGAGCAATGGTTTACCACCAAGAGAAATAAGCAATCATTTTAGATTTTGGGGGTTCTAGAACAAGGACATTATTCCATCAAAATACTGCAGTCATAGAGTGGCTCTATCCATTGGTCCAGAAGCAAGAGAAAAAATTCTATAATATCTGAAGGACTTTACCTCATCCTTCTTACTTGCAGCTTGAGAGGTTAAACACTCACAGATCTCAGCTACTTATGGTCTGGGGTGCATGCACAAGAAATTAGAAAAGCTTTCAGGCTCACAGTCTTTTCATCAGTTCACACAGAAAGCAAAATAATTAGCATTTCCTTTTTGGTACAGCATATCCCAGACACAAGCTCTGAGAGCCTGGTAACTTCAGGGTTTAAGACAAAGTATATGCCCAAAGGCTTATGTACTTATAGGATCAGACAGTGGCTTTACAAGAGTTTTAAAGCCTGTAATTTTTGAGCTTTTCACTGCAAAATAGGGTGGTAGGAAGAACATGACCATTTAAGTCTTTTTGTGAAAGCCTTACATCTTTTTTTTCCTCTAGGTTTTTTAAACTCTCATTATAACTGAAAAAAAATATTCTTAAAAGTCTTAAATTATGTTTGGAAGAACACCAGAACTTAAACTCTCAGATTAGTTATATCACCCTTCAGTGCACACTGAAAATCACTAAGAAAGCAAAAGCTTCTGTTGCAAGTGAAATTAACACCACACAGCGACAAACAATACAGAGCTGTTGACACAAACACCAGCGCAAGATGACTGAAAGACAGGAAGAAAAATAAGCACATAGAAAAGGCAAATTTGTTCTTTATCATCAAGACAATTCATCAGTGTTTCTTCCCTTGATCCCTGCTTCTCAGAGTAACATAAAATAGCCAAATTTCGTATGGCAATTAACAGAGCATAGCAGTAAAGGGTAAATTTCTATACAATTTCAGTACAAAAAGCTGTAAGTAGCAAGCTCAGTATACAAAGATGTTCTCATACAGAGTCAATGTTAAACAAAAGATACCAACACCCTTTATAAAATTCTAAAGCCCTAGGGAATATTCTAGCATTGCCAATCATCTTCTTAACCATGTCACCCTCTTGTTAGAGCCAGGCATCACCCCACTGTACGTTCTGAATATGCAAGTTGCTGAATCCTTTTGTGGAAGGAGAATCTCTAGGATTCAGTGAAGATCAATTCAACTTCCAAAGATGATAACAAATCAGAAGAAAACTCATTTCTCTAGCAATGGAATGCTGTCCCACCGACCTCACATATGAGGAACAAGTAAATAAGGGAAATAGGACGACAGTCACTGTCAAAGTTTTTTTCCTCCTCAATCAAGAGAAACAAGCATATTGTGGAAGAGGACAAAGCGATTACAAAGCAAGATTTTTTTTCCCCATGGCCTTTATTTGATGAGTAAGTCCATAATATTTGTTTTCCACGTCTAGCTCTCTAAAATATTACAAGTCTATTTCCTTCAGTGAAAAATCATCAAGACATATCTAAAAGAAGAAGAAAAAAAACCCCGCAGACTGAGCCCGTAATAGCACCTTAAATTATAAATAAGATGCAAGACACGCTTTGCTACTTTTAGTTCATACAGCTGAATTCATTCAGAATATAAATGAAATATTCTAGACAATACAACTCCATTGTAAATTTGCAAGTCCTTAATTCTGAAGAAAAAGCACCCCAAAACCCCAAAAAACCCCAAGCATTTTTATGTTCTCCATCTTGACTCCAGAATGTCAAAGATACAGACTACTGGGTGCTGACTAGCTGTCACTACCACAAATGCACTATTCCTCTGTAGCCTCCTCTACAACACAACTTTTTAAAAGAACTCGGGAGAGATTTAGCTTTGGAGCAGAAAAGCAAACACAAGAAGTGAGAGGTAAATTGGAAAGCTTAGTTCCTTCTCTACAACTAAGAAATACTTCAGTGATACACAAAAATGACATAGGAGATTAATGTCATTTTGTGAAAAGGAAGCTGTAGCAGTCAGAGGCATGATGAGATACCTTATCTATCAAAGCAGATGTTACTTGCAAAGAGACACAAACTCATTCTCCAAATCAGAGGATAAAGCACATGATTGTGTGGACCTCTGGAGGAAAGCTCACCAAAGTTTCATGAAAAATGAAGGAACAGCCAAGAGTATCAGCACCTTATTGATGTAGTCAGTCAAAACAGTGGATTTCTGAAGCCCTATAAACACAAATACTAGTCAGTGGAATATGTGAGCTAATTGTGCAAAAGTTAAAACAATTCTGATACAGGTAATGCCTCTCTTCAAATGTGCACACATATGTAGACACAGCCATACACTCTTGATCTAGTTTCTGTGAATTTTTCTCATAAAAATGAACATTTACAGAACTGAACAAAGGAGACTGTACAGAACTACCATAAACTCAACCTGCAATCAGTCACAAGAAAACTATTTTGTCATACAGGAGTCCTAATTAAATCAAGAGGACCACTAATGAAGAATGTAATCTGGAAATTTTGCAATGGTCTAATCCTGTAATTTGTGATTTCCTTCAGAATTCTCAGGAGAAGACACCACATATCTAACTAAAACAGAAGGAGAAACCAAGTTAGCAGTGTGACACATTCCCCCAGTTGCAAGGCTTCAGCTTGCTGCTGCTCCAGATGTTTAAACACTTATCTTCTGGAAATAAGTCCCA
>JAVFHW010078564.1:1301-28967 GCA_032159205.1 Eurystomus glaucurus suahelicus
CAACCTATATACTACAAGACTAGTAGCTTCTTCTAATTCCTCACTAATGAGTTGCTTAAAATCAGTAGATCGGGGAAGAGACTTTTCCCAAAGATTATTCCAAATGCTCTGAATATATACATTTTTGCTCGTTACAGGCATGCCCATGAGGGCTAGATCCTTTGTTTAGTATGTTCTGGCAATTTACTTTCACCTCTGAGTCTACTTTCAGTGTTCGGAGAAGAACTGAGCCACCATGTGCAGTTACAAGTCGAGTGCGTGAGTTTCTCAAGGCTGAAGGCAATAATTGATTCACTTTGGTTTCCTCTTTGCTCTTCCCTTGTTTCCGTTTGGGTGTGCTTTTCACCTCAGAGGCTGCAGAATGAGGTAATATGTGCATGAAATGAAAGGAGAACAAAGTACACATTTATGCTTGAAGCATTGCAATTATCCTACCAACTAACGTGGAGTTCAGAAAAGCATCTTATGTCCTCATCAAAGGGTTAAAATAAGTGCCTCTCAGATTAAGGTACCATGAAATCTGTCTTCTGTATTTTACTCTATTATTTGGCTCATTATAGTTCCTGTTATCATTAAGCAAGCTCAGGGCCTATTATTCTAAGCTCCATAAAATCATATAAAAAAGAAGCACCCTAAAGATCCCGTAATTTCAATCAAAAAAGGAAGGACAATGAGAAACCTGGTAATTTAATTCTGATGTCTTGTGCTACAGCTGATTTCCCCTGCCACAAAAACAAATCAATATTTCATCTTAGAATATATTTTTACTTTTTAATAAGAATTTTTCAATGCTGAACTTTACTTCTTTAGACATATTGGTGTTTACTGGCTGTCACAGATGTTTGGTTTGGTCTTTAAAGTAAGTGTTTTAACAGTTGAAATATATACATTCTATTTCTGGCTCACAGAAATATAAAGAGTGGAATGTGAGAAGCACACTCCAACCTTTGTAGATTGTAATATCAAATGAAGGCAAGAAATAAGAACAGGCTTGAGTGCAAATGAAATCCCAGAGTCCCAAAATGGTTAAGGTGGGAAGGCATCTCTGGAGATTGCCTAGTCCAACCCCACTGCTCAAAGCAGGGTCAGTGGAGTAGTTTACCTAACACTATGTCCAGTTGGGTTTTGAATGTCTCCAAGAAAAGAGACCCCACAACCTCTCTGGGCAACCTGTTTCAATGTTCCATCACCCTAGCATTAAAAAACAAGAGTTTCTTATATTCAAAGGGAATTTCCTGTATTTCAGATGGTGCACACTGCCTCTTGTCCTGTCACTGGGCAACGCTAAGAGTCTGCCTAAGTCTTCTTTACTCCCTCTTATCAAGTATTTATATGCATCGACAAGTTCCCCCTTCAGTTTTTTCTTCCTGAGTTGTCTCAGTCCCTCTCATATGAGACGCGCTCCAGTCTTGGTCCTAAATTGGACTCACGCCAGTGTTGTCACATCCTCCTTGTACTGATGAGACCAGAACTGACGCTGCACTGATGAGTCTACCTCTGCTGAGCAGAGGTAAAAACACTACTCAGTTTCTGATGGCATGCTGATAGAATGCCTAGAAGTTGTGGAAACTGCATGAACTGCAACAGCAAAGTACAAACAAAAATGATTCTTGCATGCTCTGTCCCTTCTTCCCCAATTTTTTAATTCAAGTCTCTACAAAGTCATCAGGAGCTTTGAAGGATGTGGAGGATGGAACTGTGCTTTTCTAGGAGAGTAGGAGTTGTCCTGACCTGTTGAGAGGGCAGCGTTAGGGTGCCCCAGGTGAGTACATGCCATGGGTTTCTTAAAGAGGTGCCCATCTTGCTGCAGAGGCATATCCTGTAAGAGACACTGCGTGAAACATGGCTTATCAAAGCCTCTGAGGCCATGCTGCAGCCCAACTGCATCCTTACATTCCTTTCCCTTCTGAGGCACACGTAGCCATACCAAGCTAGAGATTAATAAATAAAACGGAAATTCACAATGGCCTTGTTTTTGTTTGGCAGTTTGGTTACCTTGTTCCTTTCCACTTACTTCTTCAATAGTTCAAGAATGTGATCTAAACCAATACATTTTTTGTGGTTTTTCTTCTTCTGTTTCACTGACTGTTTTGGGCATAAAACCATAAATGCGTGCTCCTTCACGGCCTTCCTTCTTTTATTTTCCCCAGGTCTCTATAGGACAAAAGTTACCGCAAAATGGAACAGTTACTTTCTGTTACATTTACCTCCTTTTATCTGGAATTTGAGTATACCCTGTTTCTTGTCTTTGCTCCTTTCTGCTTTGCATGCACCACTAGAAGTTTGTCCAGTGTGTGTCCTAAGTAACCAGGAGGTGGATGAAGATCACAGTTTGGCAGTTCTTGCCAAGAGGGAATAAATGCCCTTTTATATTTGCCATTTATGCAAACATATTTTTACACTTTTTTTTTTTGTCAAAATAAGACACAAACCCCAGCAATCACATGTATGCCAGCTCAAAATCACATGGCCTCCATCAGTTTTAGTAGCTCTCACCCTGTAAGCTTGGAATAGAACAGAAGTACATGCAGAGATTCATATGGCCTCCTCACACAGAGGGACATGCAGCTGACCAGCCTGCACATTCAAACATGTGACCCTAATTTGGAGGATCTGCTTCAGAAAAAAAAAAAAAACAACCAAAACATGGAAAGATCCCTCATTTTGTTGCTAGAGTCATCTGTCCTGTTTTGGTCTGGTCCTGGTTTTGTCTGGGATAGAGTTAATTTTCTTCCTAGTAGCCAGTACAGTGCTGTGTTTTGGATTCGGTGTGAGAATAATGAGAATAACGTTAATAATACACTGATGTTTTAGTTGTTGCTAAGTAGCGCTTATCCCAAGCTGAGGATTTTTGAGTTTCCCATACTCTGCCAGAGAGCAGGTGCACAAGAAGCTGGAAGGGAGCATGGCCAGGACAGCTGACCAGAGCTAGCCAAAGGGATGTTCCGTACCACAGAACGTCACGCTCACACCATGCTCAGTATATAAGCAGAGACAGGGCAGAGGGAGCTGGCTCGGAGAGTCCAATCACTGCTTGGGCATCAGTGAGTAACTGCAATGTGCATCACTTGTCTTTTATTGGGTTTTATTTCTCTCCCTTTTTATTTTTCTTTACATGTTATGGATCAGAATACTTTCCTAGAAATTTAGCTTTATATTAGTTATAGTATAAAATACACCTTTTTGCATAGCTGAAGAAGATTACAGAAAGCCACTCCTCACCTTCCTTTCTCTACAGTCTCATTACTTCCCATGTTTAGCCCTCTCTGTTACTGCTCTCTCTGCCTTACGTAGGAATCATCTGCCTCCCAGAAGTGGCTGACAATGGATTAGAGTCAGGAGATCATGAGTCTTTTAATGCTTGAGAGATGACATTGCCATATCCTCTAGCCAGTCCTAGACCTGTTTCCAAGCAACATAACCATGTTAGATGTTGGACCATCAAATGGCAGCGGCTCCCAACCATCACCTTTTCATATCTTCTTCAAAGGCATGACCTGGGAACGCAGGAGCTTGGTCTAACAAATCCCTCACAGAGAAGTTCCTACGTCTTGCTGAGTCCTGTGGGTTCCCGGTACAAGCACCGAACATCAGAGTTTGAAGTCACAGACATCTGCTAAGTCGCTAATAAGAAGCAGTTAAAGTATAAAGTTGCACTACAATTAGCTCTGATTTTGCACATGTCCTTAAACCAAAGTAAATTCCTTTGAATGTAACCTGCCCTCTCATGTGGGCTGGCAGATCATCCACAGCTGACAATGAAGAAAGAGTTAGAAGAATGAAAACTGACAGTTATTGAGAAACTCTGGCAAAAACTGAATGAATAACAATCAACAACTTAAAGTAATAATATTATGCAGAAAGGACTAATAAAAATCCTCCCCCCCAACCGTAAAAGATAGAAGATATTTAGCGTTAAATCATTAATTTTTTACATCTTTAAAAGTTATGAAAGGACATTTTGGAAGACAGTTCTCCAAGATTTACTGCAATGCATTCATCTGTAATACATGAAACCGGGCCAGGTTGCTATGTCCCGGGGAAATTAAAAAAAGAATCTTGTGACTCGTGATGGACATTTTGGTGGTGTTTGTGAAACAACTTGGCATCTCAGTCCAGATCCTAACTAGTTCTGACTGGACAAGGTCCACACTCAAAAAGAGTCAGAATTTTTTGACAGCCCTGACATCCCGACAGAAAATCGCTTTTTTGGGAAAATGGATTTCAGGCTCTAGGTAGTTTCAAGAAATTGCTCCACTTCTTTTCTCTGTCCTTACTTTTCCCACTATTGGCAGGAAAAATAGTTCTTACTGATATTTTTTTTCCCCTGCAACCTCTCCTCACAGGTTAAAAAATTATTGCTGTAGGTTAAGTGTTCACGGCCAGGTTGGATGGGGCCTTGAGGCACTTGGTCTAGAAGGAGGTGTCCCTGCCATGGCAGGGAGGTTGGAACTAGATGATCTTTGAGGTCCCTTCCAACCCAAACCATTCTATGATTCTATGATTCTGGGTTCGTGGTCACAGCAGAGAGCCATGACTGAGGGCTGCTTCCAAATATTTGAATACAAATGTTCTATCTGTCCATAGAGTACGTCAGTATGTCACACTGACAGGACAACATGATTTCTGTGAACAAAGAGAAGAAAAGGAGAGGTCTTAACTACTGTTGAAATGTCAGCCTTCATAGTAGGGCATGGCAGTTAATAGGTGTTTACAAGCAGTAAATATCAATTACAAATTACCTTCCAGGTCAGGCTTCTGTAACAGGAGAAACTCAGAAGTTCAACACTGTTTAGCTTTGAGAAGAAATTCTGACTCCAGCTAAGACAGCAGCTGATAAATCAGGTATGTCTGATTACTGTTCTCACTGCCACAAAATATAGCAGGAACTAAGGACATCATAGGGTTTTTTTAATTACACATATATAAACGATGAATAACAGGAACATCCAAAATCGTGATAAACCATATATGTTTACATATATGTATAAAATAAGTAAAATTAAATATATATTATTAAAATTGGGAAAATATTTTAAGAAACAGCTCTGCTACAATGCCTATTAATACTTATTTAGATCTAAAATGTTTAACTAAAAATACATTTCCATTGTTTGCCAGCTATTAAAAACAGGAATATTCTTTTTTTTTCTCTCTCTCAGATAAAGCACTTTTTTCCAGTTTTGGAAAAAAGAAAAAAAGAGAGAGAAAAAAAAGAGGATTCTTCCTTTCTACCACACTTACTTAGATCCCAGAAGGCACCAAAAGAAACCGAGTGATTTTGAAAATCATGATAGTATGCTCCTCATGTTCTTAAGTCAATGTATGACAATCTGGTGGTGAAAATTCTCCTATGTACAGGGTATATTGGGTATACTGGGATTGTCCCATCCAGTCGTTTTCTCTCACTGAACTTTGCATTTGCTGCTGTCAGAACCAGTATTTCAAAGCTATTTCAAAGCGGTGCCCAGTGATAGGACAAGGGGCAATGGGCACAAACTGGAACACAGGAGGTTCCACCTCAACATCAGGAAAAACCTCCTTACCATAAGGGTGACGGAGCCTGGAACAGGCTGCCCAGAGAGCTTGTGGAGTCTCCTCTGGAGACTTTCAAAACCCACCTGGACGTGTTCCTGTGAAACCTGCCCTAGGTGAACCTGCTTTGGCAGGGGGTTGGACTAGAGGATCCCCAGAGGTCCCCTCCAACCCTTACCATTCTGTGATTCTGTGATTTGCTAACAGAAATGGCAATTCAATAGTCCTTCACTGCAGTACGATCCCATGTGCTACATCACACGTATTATTTATTTGGTTTTGCAGTGTTAAGAAGGAACTAGCGCCAGAACTCTGTAAGCCGAGGTGTTCTTCCTGAAATACTGACCTACTTGGAGCTCTATGGGTCCTATCTTCTAGTAAACCATTTTTCTTTCTGTATAATCACACAGGCTTGAGAGGAATCAAAATGTTCTAGGGTGAGCTCTGCCCTTTTTCTGCATTACTACAGCTTGTATGTCAGATTGCTGCGCTAACAATGATGAGGTTGTAATTCTGAGTTTCTGTGGTAAGCTTATTTTTTTTTTAAATATCTTTCTCCATGCTTTTTGTTATGTACTGGTGGAAAGAATGCATGATATTGACTTATACAGGCCAAGTTCAAGTGACTTTTGAAAATATAATTTCTCACAGATTTTCTGACAACCGCAGACATGGCATTAAACCTGAGCTCCTGTATATTTGAGAAGGTTTTTCTATTCATCTTCAGTAAACACCTTCCCATCTTTTTTATATCTCCCTATTTAAAACAAAAAGTAAAAATTTCACGAGGTCTCTTGAACACAACTTGAAATTATGGACCTTCTCTTTCCACTTCTAGATGATGTGCTCAGAAGGGGAAATGCTGCATGCACAATGCTTACTGCATGTTGACACTGTGAGAAGTGCCACAGCTCTTAAAGAAAATAAATGCCTGTTTGCATCTTAGGTCACTAATGGAGAGGAAAGATCTATTCTGTGGCATTCGCAAAAACAAAAGTATGTTGGAATCTGTGTGTCATTTTGATCCCTCACTCCAAATAGGAAATAGCTTTTAGGTCTTCTAGTCCAGATAATCTTCTCTTCTTCAGATTACTTTGTTCCTAAAGGAAGTTGTTTTTTTCTGAAAAAGACCTTTGAATCTGACATAGCACTCTTTTTTAGGGGCCCATAACTAAAATTGCAACTTATATTGCCGACACAGATGAACACTGTAGCTCAGTATCCATGCAATCCCTCATGTTGAAAGGAGGAAGTAATATTTTTAAGAGGTGCCATGTAAAGGCAAACCATGCATTTGTATTGCTGCTTCGCTGATAGATTATGACCAAGTCAAACTGTCTAAGAGCACGACTGTCCTCTCGCTTGAAACAGAGCCACTCTTGTGAATGCTAATGGTCACTATGTTGGAGGACGTTGTATTTACCTTGATTCTCATGTTCTTTGATGCCCTTGTAGTGGTGCCTAACATGCTGCCAGGAGCCACCACGCTCTGCCCTACCGCAGCTGGGAAGAAAGCAGGCCAGTTTGCTCAGGTAGCCACGGATGAGCCTTCCCTCCAGGAGATTGTGCTGATGTGACTGTGCAGCAGACTCTCCTAGCACACACACAATTCATATTGACAAAATGTGCTTCGCCAGCAGTGTTTCTCCTGGTTGCTCAGGCACAAAGAGCAACTTGCAAGCTAATACAACTGCAACTAGACTTTAGCTTTTGTCAGTGCAGAAGTGCTGCAAGGAAATAAAAAAAAAGAAAACAGGAGAGAGAGAAAAAAAGAAACCAACAAACCAACAGCACTACACTCTTGGCAAAAGTCCCTGCCGCAAACCTCATCTGAGTCTCAGGATGGTGCAGCTTACACATCTTTTTGCTCCCAGGATTGTGCCTAAATTACAGCCCAGACACTAATGCTTAAATGACAGGATTTTGAGGTGACTTGTGATGTGAGTTAAGGGTGGGAAAGCGTATGCTTGGTGGCAAAAGAAGAGCTGGAAACAGTCCTTCTCACAGTGAGACTACAGCAAATATGCTAGAGTTAATCCATTTGCTTTCATTTTATTCTCTCCTTGCCTGTTTTTAGTGAGGATGAATAATGTCCATGTCTTGTAACACCTCAGTAATAGTTCAGCAGGATTGCTGTGACCTTTCCTGGTTGGACCAGGACTGATTAGCTGCAGATTTTGAAGTATGAAACTCAGCTGACAAGACAGGCTTGCAGAGTCTTGTGCTGTCGCAGTTTCTGTTGAGGAAAGCAAAATAATCATTTCTGTTGCTCTTTGAGGGGAAACCTACCAAGTTGGTAGAAATGGAGAACTGAAGTAAAATGCATTTCTTTAATTACTCCTTCTGATTTAGTTTTTGCAAATAGATGCACGTTCATGGACTATGCTGAGCTGTGAGTGTTGCATTCTGGTTTTAGCCATTTGAACTCCTCATCTGCTTATGCCAAAGATGAACCTTTCCAGGTGATCTAAAATGTAGACTCTTTAACTGATGTGAATGGCAGCCTTCCTGTTTTAAATTCCAAGTTGTAAAAAGAGAGTTGTATTGTCAATCAGCCAGCAAATGGTGCTGCACTGGCCTTTCTAGAAAAACAAACAATGGGTAATAAATGACTTTATGGTAGGATTGAATTTAAAACAAAAAAAATCCTTATCAGTGCAACATGTTTTCTGGTCCACTAAAACTCTTCTGTTTTAATCTGTTCCAGCTATGTCACATTTCATTTTCTTAATTAAAACAAGCCCCTCTAAATATATATATGCATGTATACATACAAATGTATACATGGAAACATTTTCTGCACTCAAGCAGAGATAGAATTAGAGTAAAATGACACTCTAAATGATACTTTTCTGAGCAGTGCTATTAATATGTGGCACATTCCCATCTTCCTCTCTATTCCAAAATCTCAATTTTCATTAAAAAACCTACAGTGAGTCTCTTGTTCCTATAGTTACTGAGAAAAAAAAAGAGCTTTGACAGTAATCAGGTGTAACCAATACACTTGTAGTCACCTTCAAGCAGCCAAACAACATACTGCAAAGGCAGACAAGTCTCAAAGAGATACGTAGCTCAAGGCAGTTTATTGGCACTGCTTCACTCAGAAAGGTTTCAGTGGGGACAGTCCTCAAGGAGATGATAAATGTTAGCAGAGGAACCAGTTCTCTGGCTGAACAAAGCATGGAAGGAAAGCGTGGGAGAACACCGTAGTGAAGATCTTCCCTATTTATTGAGTGGCATTTTACTACAATGTTGCAAGCAGCAGGAGTCAAAGCAAAAAGAAGACAAAGCAAACTGCTTAGCAGGTAAAAATAAAGTGCAGGAGTTCCACCGCATCCCAGAGACCTTTCAGAGCTAACAGGTACACACGAAACCCAAGAATACGTGGAGCCTCTTGGATCCTACTAGACTATGTTTGTAGAAATAGAGAAAACGTCCACTGGAAGAGGCATCTCCTAGGAAGATTTCTGAGATTCTCAACATTGGAAAAACAATATTGTCTCCACCTTACCTTTCCATTCAGTGCCCGCTTTTGGGCTACATAAAATGCATGGCACAATGAACAAGTCCATGGACTGGCTTCCAGAGCCAAGTAGCCAACAGACCTAAAGGGAATGCACTCTATTAATTTACTCAGACAACAGATCTTCCTACAGTTTTCAACATCTGTAAAGAAGACTCAAGCACACAGTTTCCATACTAGTCAAGAAATCTTCTTTATGCTTATGGAATACAGGTAGTTTGTATTCTTTACTCAAACGTTTCCCTGACTCTTTAATGGCAGCATTTGAGTATAATGTTCCTGTGTGGGTTTACCGTGCGCCTGTGTTATCCTTTTTCTCTAGCAGAAATTAAGTTGGGACATAATTGAGGTTTGGGTGTTGGATTTCTCCTGTACATTCAGCAATCTCATCAGAGCAAAATATCCAGATATCTTCCTGCGCACATGAATATTTCACTTATGCGTGAAATCTGATGCATTCAGGAAACACAGGTCTTACCAGGTATGAGCAATATGGTTGTAGAGCATTCACAGCTTCACATCAGACCTATTGCATAAATGCAAACTCTTGATCTGCGCCTAAGTGAGAAGTCACATGCATCCTCAAAGTTTGGCATTTTCTATGCATTCAGAAACCTTCTGGAATATCAAGGAGAATATACTACTCCTACTACTGTGGATGCTCTGAAAAAGGGGTATCTGTATGCACCAGTCAGTGCAGCAGAGAATTTCACCTTTTAAGAGAGATGAAGGTGAGAGATAAGGCTCTGCCTATATATGCAAAGGATATATAGTGCAACTCCACTCCTCCTTCATCCACACCTCAGCCCAGGAGCTGCGGATTATAACCTTTCACCCCATAGTGCACACAATCAATGTTCAGCTCCCAGGCACAGCAGTTTTACGCTGGAATTTTCAAAGTGCCTGGTTCCAGTGAATAGACACAGTCTTCTCTTTTTTGGCTCCCCGCTAAGTAATGGCTGCAGAATATGTCAGACAAATGCTGGAAAGGTCAGGGGGCAATGGCTAACAGGAAAGCTGGTTCTCATGGCTCTATCCACAGGATAGGGTGGATGCATTTCCCAGTATGTCCCACAGTCCTGGTCTTTTGGTGCACATCTGGTTACATTCTCACTGCATGTCAGGGCTAAAGACCGGTGAGCAACCTCACTTTCCTTTGGAGCAAAGCTCAGGCTTACAGGCAAGGCACATTTCCGTAGGTCTCTTGTCCTGCAGTAGGGGACAACCAACACTAGTGTGTGACTTTGCTCCAGAGTCCAGCTGGAGCCATTATATCCCAAATTTTGTCACCATTATATATCCTTTCCATAGGATGGATAGGTCAAGAAAGTGATTTCCTAAGGCAGTGTGGAAACAGTGTGGTTTGCAACAAGTTGCATGTGCGTTAGAGAAAGGAAGAGACCGCAGGAGATCTGCATGTGTCCTTACGGCTTGCCCTTCAGGCTGCTCTGTTCCACAGGTAGCTGTCACATTGCAAAGCTTATGCAGAAAAAACACAGGACAGCAGAGCTGAACAGAATCGTAGCCAGTGGCTCAATGGCAAAGTCTTTCCACCTCTATATATCTATTTTTAAAAGGGACAGGGTTTCAGAAGCTTTCAGGAGGAAAACACACTTAGATGTGTTGCCCTATTTAAAAACTGGCCTTGTGCATGCCTTGAGTAGTAAGTTTGGAAAGTGCCATCAAGGCGGTTGTGCTATAAATTCAGGTTTAAAACTCTGTCTAGTAGATACAGGCGTAAATCTGTCTCCCTGAGCTGTGCCCAGACTGCTCTGCTATGAGTCATAGTCCATCCTCCTCTCTTTTCTTTTTTACACCTGGATACCTTGCAGACTGGTGGTTAGATCACTTGGAGGTGGAAAACTGGTTCAAATCCTACCAGGTGGAGGTGATGCCTAAACCAGGAAGTTCCTGGGGCTAACCAGACACATACACTCACAGCAGTGCATGAATCAGTACAAGAGGGTGACTTTTTTCTAAGGTCCTGTGAATGTTGCCGTATGTCTTCTCGCCCTTTATTGCAGGCAGCTCCAAAGACACACTTTAAATGTAGGAAATGTATTAGACTATATTAAACATAAACCTGTGAGAGTGGTTAAACACTGGCACTGGAACAAGTTGCTTTAAGAGGCTGTGGAGACTTCATCCTTGGAGATATTCAAAACCCAATTGGATACAGACCCAGGCAACCTACATTAGACTACCATGCTTGAGCAGGGGGGTTAAATGAGACAATCTACAGGTTTGTCTTCCAACCACAAGAATTCTGAGATTCTATGGTGGTTTGGTTTTTGGGTCTTTTTGTTTGTTTGTTTGTTTGTTTTTTTAATAGAGGAAGAAAAAGAAAAGTAATTTTATTTTCATGTGAGCAAAAAGCCCTAGAGAAAAATTAAATTATTTTGGATCATATCGATGAAATGTGTTTATTATTTTTAGCCATGGAACTGAAAATTCAGTTATGGTCTTAATTCCAGTTACTGAACCTTCCTAAATTCTGGCCTTGTTCTCACTCTGTTGAGGTACAACAGCATTGATGGATGTGTGTGGTACCAGTGTGACTGGGATGTGAAATCATGTGCTTTCCCCTCACATGAAGAGGCATTTCAGCAATGATTAATCATGTATTTTCTCCTCTGGCAGCTATTCACAGAGGTTTTCATTTGCAAGGCATGATTTCTTTTTCTTTTTATTGTCATCATGGTGAAGTCCCTAATAACTGACATTTACTGAGGGAACTAGGTGCAGATTTGTCTGAGATGTGTAGATGGGATAATTCCACGTATTATCAACCTCGCTTCAAGAAATCTCAAATATAAAAGTCTTCTAACTGAGATTTATTGAAGTTTCTTAAAGTCCTGAATGGTTTTCCCTTGAAGCATTTAGTTCAGCAGATCTTTATCAATCTATACCTGCATATACATGAAGATCCATATGCAAGGACACATGTTTACAACAAATTGCTGAGACTTTCCACATCTGAGGTTGTTTCTGCATATTCATGAGTATACCTAAGGGCTGAAATACCTTTTCTGTATGACAGATTTTGCCCTATTAATTTGTATAGTATATCATTCAAAAGAAGTAATGACTCTTGGACGAACGTTTCTGAAACGTACTTTCCTGGTTCTCTGAAGTATTATTGGTGTATCTAATTACAACAGATGTTTTTTTGTTTGATTGTTTGTTTTGTGGAGCAAGTGATAAAATTTTAGAGAATCTTTCATGAGAAGTATCTACACGAAGATTGGAAATCCCACAAACTTTCCTATTTCTGTTGATCATTTCCATGTTTCTTAATGCCAGATCCTGGAAAAATCATAATATTAGGTAAAATTACCAAACAAACATTGGGAATAGACAGCAAGTTGGATGTTGAAATACAGGCTCCTATCATAAAGACATATTCCCATGTCTTATTTATGTAGGGTTATGATTTCTTTATGGAAAAAAAACTTTAAAAGAGGTGTATGTATTATCTTATTCTGATTTGGATAAATTAGGCAAATTCACCATTCATTTTCTCTTTTAATTGGGTGTGCACAATCCCTTTAAACCTGTTGCTGTGGAGCAGCAGGTGTTTCCAAGCAGCAAAAAAATCCCAGTTCCTTCATCTGTTGATTTACAAATTTGCCGTATGTATCCTTTGTTGCATCAGATCTTTTCTCTCATAAAGAGAGTTTCATCAACTAAAGCGGAAATTATTGGCCATCAAAGTGAATTTTCCCTCCTTGGATTCCTCCTTTCCCTGGGACATCTAATCCGAAAAAGAAATGCTCCAGCATTTCTCAGGTCAAAATGCTTTTTTGATCTGAAGAAGTTGGTCGCAGGATTTGTCATATGCAAAGCTTACTTATAACCTCCTGTTGCTGAAGAAGGAAAAATTACTCCTAACAATAAAATGATTAAAAAATAAACCCCTGATATATACATTTTCTTTCTTTCCAATTCATCCCAAAGTGTTTTGCAAATTGAAATAGCCTGACATTTATGTTAAACTTAAGAGGTCATTGGATCCAGTTCTACAGAGCAAGCCATCAGAGTTTAGAGTCCCACTGATCATTTCTGTCTCTCAAGAACAGGCTCTGGATGAATTAGCACCACTATTAATCATAATAATACATCTACATCTTGGTTCTGAGATTCTTGAGATGTTTTCCAGAAACTGCAAACTGGCACGATACTAGCCAGAAAAACATTAAGGCATAGATCTTAACTCTCCAATGAATCCTTCAGAAACTGAATAGCTCTCACAGCATAATATTTCTGACAGGAAATATACACTTGAGATGTTTTAAGCCTGAAATGTCACATACACAACGGAGCTTAAGCCTGAGAATAGCCTCCCCTGTTTCCGAGATCATAACACTAGTATTATAATTAAGAGGATAAAATGCCACTTCCTTGCTTCCCATACCCCTCTCCAAATGAAATGTGAGTCACTTCATGAATTTCGCCTAAGCCTAATGGAACAATTTCAGCCTGTCCTGGACAACCCTGCTGCCCCATTCCCTCGCACACACACACTCACACACGTTATTTCTGCTAGCTTGGATTTCATATCCGCCTCTGCCCAATCGCTTGTGGCAGGCTCTAGTGGTAAAGCAAACGCCTTGCTGCTGTTTTTCCCCTTAGAATTGCAGATCACTGAAGAAGTAGCTTAAAACATTTCCACTAGAGAAAAATGTGATGAAATTGTTAAAGGTTCAGCAGCCTTGAAACACTAGTAGGCTATTGGCATGAGGATTATTCCCAGACACGATCTTTCCTTTGGAACCTGCAGTCAAAGTTTGCAATATTTGTTCGCTTCATGCCTCCTTGGCGTAGCCTGTCTCTCTGGCTGATTTTCTTCCTTTCTTTATCTGAAGCTGGCATTTTTTCCACTCTCAATAATTAAGCTGTCTCGATGCTAGAGACATGCCTATTTTATCACATGTATGTCTCGTACACAGTTGAAAAAGGAGATCTCCAAGGGAGAAGGCGGCTGGCGTCTCTGCTCTTGAAACGGTTTCAATCTGGCCTGAATACTTTGCCTGCAGTGCTGCAACCCACAAGGGGGTCTTAACCTCTGAAACCTGCTGACTCAAGAGTAATTGGCCAGCATGATGCCACTGTGACCATCAAGTGGAACAAATAAAATTACCCACCATTTCAGTGCCGTGATTGTCCTCTCCCACTGCGTGATTCCATGAATCCCCTGGAGGACTGACCTGCTTATAATAAACAAATTGTTTTCTGGGCTCCTTTTCCATTGCCTGTAGGGGAGTTACAAGAGGACAGAACCAAGCTGTGTTAACTATATTTAGTGGTCTTTTTTTTTTTTTTTTTTCTCCTTAAATTGCATCAGATGGTTCAGATGACTAGATACAGTGTGATCCTTTAAAATTATATCCTCAAGAAACAAACAATTAGAGAGAACAGCATCTCTGCAAGGAAACTCAAGTTTACACAGCAATAGAAAGTTGTAAATTTAAAGAATTCAAGAGGATTACACATTTCCAAGTTGGATGACTTAATTCCTTTTCCTGAGCAAGACAGCTTAAAAGCAGGGATTCTCTTACTCTATACACAATTTTGTAATTTGTTTGCATAAAAGCAAGCTGTTTATGTTATGAGACATGGCTACATAAAGGTCATTGCCAAAACTTACCATTTCCTATAACAGTGTAAAACCCTGTTTTTTTCCTATAACAGTGTAAAACCATCTCCCATGATGGTGCTGGGTCTATTCTGATACACACCACTGTAACTGAGAACTAAATTTGGTTTTCCATCCCTGTCTAAAAGACACTGACTGAAGATCAGAAGGGGAGAGCTAGAGGGAGGGTGGGCTAGAGGTGAAAGAAGTAGTTCTTTCTCTCTTGGTTTTCCTTTTTTATGACCAGATAACAGCACCCCCAATATCTGGATTCGTGCAGAGGAAATAATAGGGCCTGGTAAACACATCACCAGGACAAGTAGTGTGAAACTTGTTTTAGTGTTTTCAGTAACTGTCTGAGCTGATAATGGCCCTAATGTGGCCACAATTGGCTGCAGAAGTGCAGATTTAGTCCCAGTCCTATAAAGTTTTGTACTCACACTGTGTGAAACTGCAGTTGTTTTGAGTTTTCAGCCATCATTTAAACAAGAGCAAAACTTGGAGGATGGAGGTGTAGGTGAACTGGTTTTTGGGAAACCAGGTAGAAGAGCCCAATGACTTCTGCAGAATCAAGTCTCGATAAAGAATAAATAGGCGAGACTGAGAAGTACAGTGAGCTACCTTGCCGTGACTAACAATAACCATCTCAAACAACTGTTGATGCATTTCCGAAAACACAGTTTGTTGTTTGTTGCCAGCTATTTCATTTAGATCCAATTCACTTAAGTCACATGCTTAAATGTAGGCAGACTCTAAAGCACGTTGTTACAACAAAATCTTGAAAAGCCAAGGAAAACTAATACTTTTTCTTGCAGTTTTTTCGGTTGTTATGTATGATTACTTTATATCTCTGCTAGATCCACTTCAATGAGCTTTATGAGGTATCTTGAGTGATATTTTACACACATCTTCGGTTCTCTTTCTGAGTTTTGAAACCAACGCTGTAATAGTGTTTAAAGAAACAGCACGAGTGCTTATCTGGTTCTTTCGATCCAAACTAATCTCTCAGCCTGAACAGACCATTTAATCTGGAATAGTTCTTGAAAATCAGAAGGAGTCTGATCCCTGTTTCAAATTTAGCATGCATCCTCCTGTTCATTTTATTTCCCAGGAGATAAGGGATAGATCAAACCTACAAAGCTTCTATCTACACACAGCTTCTTTCTCGCTAGCTCACCTTTCACTGTTGCAAACCTTTGTATGTCAAGCAAGAAATAGAATAAGAACAGAGAAACTTCTATTTAGGATACTAACTATCGAGATGGGAAGGACATAATAGTTGTGATTTTTTGCCAATCTGTTTATCTTATTACATTTTGTTACATTACTTCTGGCTGTTTCAGGTCCTCCTTTCAAGTGGTTAATAGTCACAGCTATAAAGCACATTTTTCTGCATCTCTGCTCTAAGGGAATGACAAGTATTGACTGGTGGATCTCATTGTCTTAGACATGAAGTAGCCTTCTTAGATAGCCTGTACAACAGATAGGGAAATCATTGGATACAAGATTCCATTTTATGAATAAACCCGCAGAAAACTGGTCTTCATCACTGTGAGGCATTTGATTCACAGCGGAGGGCTTCTTGGAGTTTGAGGGTTACATCAAGGAAAGGATTTCAGATCTCGGGACTAGTATCCACCTGAGCATCACAGCCAAAACTGTTCAGTGCCCAGGCATCTGTGACTTAACATATTATGATGAAATCTGGCAGCCTAAGCCTTCATATGTGAAAAATTTTCCAAATATTTTCACAGCCAGTGGGCAGATCATGCATTTGCCATAACATACACCCAATACACAAACCATATGCTACTCACACAGGCCTTTTGTCATTCACAGAGCTTCGTTAACTCTCTGCTCCAGAGGGTTTGAGGGGTTGTCACCTATCCCAGAAGGCACATATCCTTATGATAGCATAAGCATCCGATTGCATATACAAATATAACGCATACAAATGCACTAACACCTCTTCCTCAGCAAGCCTGAGGTGAACCTGGTAGCTGATCAAGAAACTAGAGCAGAGAAGCTCCATTTCCTTTACTCAGAGTCCTTTGGTGGTGGCAGTGTTTCAGGAGTGGTACCTAGTTATTTATTACTGAATACGGGTCTTTTTTCCTTTTCTCTTGAAGTTAGTTGTATTAGCTCAGTCTTTCAATGAGCTTTGCTGATCCCAAGACTATTTGGCCAGGCTTAAGCAAACTGCCCAGAAAGGAGCTGCTTGAGCAACAGGACACTGGCTCCTGCCACGCTGAAGTCCCCAAGCAGGATGCCAGGAGCAGTCAGCTTGGACAGAGGCAGTTTTGCTGAAATCTGGGAGAGAAGACATTTGCACAGTTGGATTTAATGCCTTAGGAACTACGGAAGGCTGTAGGCTTTAATAGGAAGAGAGAGAAAACAGATCACAAACATAAAGAATAATCTCTGGCAGATAACTCTACTTCTCTGCGAAACATAATCCCCAAATACTCTGGCAAGAAGATAGATCATTATACCATAATGACAAGTATTAGTTGCAGGTCTCGGTTTTTCAAAGAAACTAGGTTTAAAAATAGACTTCCTAAACCTTAAGGCCTGGAAGCTTGTGCAGACATTAAGATTCATCTGCAGCTCCTTGCTTTACTCCTACATTTTCCCATCTGCAAACAACTGCTGCAAATGAATGCATAAGACAGACCTGGACTTTATAGTTCTCAGCAAAGTAATATGTCACCTCTATTTATACTACTGTGATCTTATTAAAGAAGGAAATTCTGTCAGTAGTAATCTCAAATTCCTTCAGTTATCATAAATTAAAAGTCTCCACTTCTCTCTTGCAACAGGATTTTTTGTTTTACTTTAATGTGCTTACATGTGCCTATTTGTACATGCTTTTCAAAGTCTTTGTTGTGTTTTTCAGTGAAATCCTAATGGCAATAGACCACAGAAAGTTTCTAAATGTTAGTTAGTAGCTACAGAGACGTAAACTCACAAAAGCCTTGACTAACTCTTGCTGATAAACATATCCTTGATGTAATTGTTGGCTTAAGTCACAGGAAGTG
This sequence comes from Eurystomus glaucurus suahelicus, assembly GCA_032159205.1. NCBI lineage: Eukaryota > Metazoa > Chordata > Aves > Coraciiformes > Coraciidae > Eurystomus > Eurystomus glaucurus. Next base: position 19,033 of record JAVFHW010078564.1, read on the forward strand.
TAGTTTTGTGTCTGTAGCAGTGAAATGGCATCTGGAAGCTCTGAGGATCTTTTCCTGGCCTTGCTACAGGAGTCTTTCTGAATTTGGCAAATGTAAACTTTCTGAGCCTATGTATCCCTTTCTGTGAGATGATGACACTATTTATAGCCCCCCTCCCCACACCCCTTCTACAGGGGAATTTGCAGCCAGCTGCCATGAAGATAGGCAGAATCTATTGCGGCTCCAGGTAGAGGATATTAGGAGACAACGATCAATATCATACAGCAGGGACAAGCTTCTAATGACATTTTATGTTGCGAAATGTAACAAAATATTTTCCATTTTTCATCATTTTCTATGTCCCATACTGAACTCCTGTTGGCTTTGTTAAGGTCAGTGATGTTAGTTCTGTTTTAGTAAGATGGCCAAAACAGTAGCAATAACAAATACATTAATTCTGCCCTATTTGACTAGTCTAGATTCTCAGGCATTTATTTTTTTTCAAGCGTAACTAAGTCTTCTTTATTAAGAATGGAAGCGGTTTATACTCTCTTTGGGGATACCATGATGCAAATTCAAAGAGAGTAATGTTGTCAAATGATAGCGATTTCTTGTAAAGATTCTGTGGTCCTAAGATATAAAGCGATTTCAGAAACTGCAGCCAAACAAAAGGCCTTTCTATATTTTGATCCCCTCTGAATAGTTCTTATAATTCTATAGCAAGCCTAAGACGAACAGAAAGGGACTAAAAGCCATGATTAATGTTACAAGAGAATGAGGAGGTCAACTAAAGACATTGCCATTGTCCACAGTTCTTGTCACAGCAAGTTATTTGTGGGGTTAAATCCACTACAGAGGAAAGCAAAATATAAACACGCAAAATTCCCTGCCAGTGCAAGGGCAATGGATTTTAATGCCAAATTGACATGTGGGTTTAATTGTGTGAGGACCATAAGCCATGTGAGCACCTGGAAGCTGCTATTAGTGTACCCATTCACCTGTCTCTAGCCATGGCCAGTCTCTAAATGCTTCAAAGGAATGCAAACAAATAAACAAACTAGAGGCCAAGGTATACATCAAGGGAGAAAAGGAAGTGGGAATTCCTTCCTAGCCAGTATAAATATCTTATAAAACAAATGATCAACAAACAGAAATCACACATCCCCTTGGGAACACCAACAAATCACCTACTCACAAGCTTTCACTTTTAAATCCCGAATTGTCTTTTCTCTAAAAAAATCTTCTCTTAGCAATGTTGTAGCATTTTCTACTCATTACTTGTTTGGAAGGTCATTCCAGGATATTGTACTCAAAATACTTAGAAAACTCTGAAATCTAGTCTCCAAGCTATGGCTGCGGCAATTGGGCGGCAATGCAGCTTATGGCTAGAATAAAGCCTGTAGATACTTCACACCATTTATCCAGCATGTTGAAACCAGAAGAAGTAGGTGAGTTAAGAGCTCACAGTCCTCCCCATGGCCTTTGGCTCCTTTGCAGCATTCATCCCCAGCGCCACTCTGAGTGCATGGGAAAGGTACTGCCTGGGGGACACAAAAATCCTTGATTGAAGTGGTGACCGGGGTGAATTTCAACTCCTATCTTGGACAGGTTCAGAAAATAGTCCAGACATTACTCAGTCCGGCTTCAGTGCACTTTTGGGAGATATGGCACTGAGACTGTTTTACATCTTCCACTCTGGGCAGTTATGAAGCCACCCAAGGTGATGTGCACAAGTGTTATGTCATTGTTGTGAAGGTCACTGTTATGTCCATCTCATATCTATGCAATTTTTCTCACAGGACCTTCATTTCTCGTGTGTTGTGTTGGGTTTTTGTTTTGTTTTGTTTTTCCACCCAACGATTTATATTTGGTGTGTAAATGCGTTAGTGTGGAACTATGTGATACTATAACAGTTTCTGTTATCACAAGGTTTTGGTGATAGCAGCAATTCTTCACTAATAACACTTAAGTGAAACACTGATACACAGCTTCTGTGATTGCAAAGCTGGGGTAATAGAAGTGCTATCATTTTTTAAATTACCATTGCAGAAATAATGACGGAGAGGCTGTTAAAGGGATGACAGTCTCGTCACACTTTAATCACAAGGAGATTTTTGAAATATTTCTGAATGTCTAAAGAACCATAAAATATTTACCAAAAATAATAATATTGTATAGGCATTGCAAAACATGAAAAGGAAAACAAATACCCTGTCTCTATACACAGGGCAAAATAAAGTATTTCTTTCCCTGTGTAATTTTTCGACAAGACCAGGACAAAAGACTGGAGGCTAGATTTTTGGCTTGTTGGGGATTCCAGGTCTAGAAGATGCAACATGGTATGACAGAAAACATTCTGTAGATATCACAAACAAAGATTAAATATGAATTAAACACACTTCTGCTCAGCCAATGAGTGACGGTGCTTTTTCTGAAGGCTACTGAGGATCTGGGAGCTACTACTTAATAGTCCCCAGGAACGGAATATAAACCTTGCTGGTCATGTATAGAGGTGGGCCCAGCCATGAAGGTCTTGAAACATCACTTTAGACATTAAATAAAGAGAGATTATGAGAAAGGAAAGAGGAAGGTGGTGGAAAGTCCTACCAGCTACTCAGATGTAGCACCTGCACATCTCACCAATTCAGCTGCAGTGTTTTGCAAGTTTGGGATTGTTCAGAATGGTTATTTTGTCGGTATGAAGTCTCATATTTTCAGGCGTACTAGGGGCCTCTTAAAATTCAAACCCACTGATGGCCTTTTACCTAATGCATGAGGCCAAACAAACACAAAGATTTAAAAGGCTCACTCTGCTTATTTTAACTGCTATAAAACGTGCTTTAAGGAATATAAAGTGGCTTCAGTCACTGAAATAAAAAGCTTCTCTAGATTTTGATCCATTCATTCTGGTGCACTTGTTTCAACAGATTCATCCTTTCCTCTACGAGAAATGCAGCCTGACCCCTTTCACATTCTCCAGACAATAAAGTAATAAACCAAAGTAAAGCCTGATACTGTGGTGTGATGAGAGTCTTTTGGGAGTGGAAATGGCCTCCACCTCCTTTGTCTTATGGGGCTGGGTACTTCATATAGCAGCCAGACAAATGGAGGCAATGTCACTGGAGGCAAGTCTTTTGTCACCTTTTGACAGAGGGGGAAAAGAGATCATCTGCATTATTTTCACTAGGATGATTTGGAAAGTGCTTTCCCATAAGTTGGAAGGATGCTCAAAGCCTTACTTTCAAGCACTGATGTCCTTACCGTGGAGGCTGTCTTGCAATTCACTGATAGCAATATTCTTAGTTTGTCATTTCCGTAGGAAATGTTCAGTGCAGTTGCTTGTGGTGGAAATCTCAGGGCAGATGTGCATTTGAGATTAATTTATTCTGTTTCATTGCCTTAGAGGACACAGTGATAGCATATTACCTTGCTACAGTAAAAAACATAGATATGGGAAAGTCATCTAGTCTCTCTTGCTAACAGTGCAGACTTGCCCTCTGCAGAGTGTTCCCTAGTGCTTTGTCCAGTCTATTTTTAAATGGCCTAAGTGATGAGAATTTTTGCAGAGAAGAGTTCACAGGCAGACCTCTTCCCTCTAACAGAGCTTTGGGTAGATAAAGAATAATAATAATTTTATTTATTAAGCTTTATCTCTTTCACCCACTAAAGTCGTCAGGGTGCTAAGCAGACATCATGAAACAATTTCTCATCCCAATCAAGCTCAGCAACGTTTTGAAGAGATGAGTAAACAAAAAACAACACTAAACCAAAAGGCAGCAGAGGACAAAGGCACTAGCAAATGTACAGCTCGGGGAAAAAAGGGTCTTACAGTAAGGACGATTGCATCAAACCCTCTCTTAACTGTTCAAGCTCTAGGGCCAAATTCAAGGCAGTTTAATCATCAGTGCTTAGCAGAAGATTCAAAGCTCTTCAAGAATTGTCAATATCTCACAAATCCTGACCTATACTGAGGAAAATGTGAAAATACCATATTTCTGAGCAAAGCTATTGAGGTAACAGAAAAAAATAAAGAGATATCCTTCTACTTTGCTCATATGCATTAAGCCTATAAAGTCAGCGTTACAATTTAAATTATATTGAAAATCTTCTTTCTGTATCTGCTAACTCCTGATTTACAGGTAGCTCCAGTCATTTGCACGGTAATATTAAATGTGAGGAATGGAACCAAAAGCTTCACTGTCATCAAACTCAAACAAATGTCTTCAGGAAAAAAGCATTAACCAAAAGCTAAGTCAAGTGCCTGTCTTTTCCATCCATGTTTATCAATGCTAAAACCCTACTGGTTGCTACTTGCACCAGAAGACTATTGCAACTTCTGTAGGGGGGAAAAAAAGTGTTATATTTCTTTTTGACAGAACCATTAAGGAACTCTGTAATGTTTCAATCTGTGGTCAGTGCTCTGTTTTGCTTGGCTCACTAAACCCTCAGCCTCAGCTGGCATTTCCTAAATTAACAGCACATTCACTCCCCACATTAAGACAGTCAGACAAATGGTTCAGCCTAAACTAAGCAGTTTGACACTCATGTGCTTCAGCAAAGCTGAACAGCATCTCATGACGCTTACATGATTGGATGATATCATAATCATATGATAAAAAGCCATTAGGCCAGGACTAAAATCTAAAACATAGGTTATTATGTTAGATGTAAAAAAGTGTACCCATTTAATAGAGGAAAAAAAAAAAAAAAAGGAAACAAAAAAGAGTTCTGACACCAGGGAACATCTGGCTAATATTTACATCTCCTGTTTAATTTGGATGCTTCAGTTTAGTTTTCAAGATGGCAGTGTATAGAAACAAATTAAGCCAATCACTCTATCCGCAGTTTAGAAAACCAAGATTTGTTTATAGTTTCTCATATTAATACCTCATCCACTTGGCCAAAATGCCTCGTGAAAAATATACCTCAAACACACAATTCCTCTTTAGTAACAAAGCCGTAATTCAGCATAATTCTTTGTTGATGGGATGAAAAAGGGAGTCATGTAAACTTGGGGTATTGAGATGAAGAGATAAAGTTGGGCCATAGGAAATGAAACAGTCTTCAGTGCTGCAGGGTTAAACTGAAGCCCATTAAGAAAGTCAACAGAATTAGCATTTTGGGCCCCATCCTACTTTCCTTTAAATCAATTGGATTTTGTCACTGACACCAGTCAGAGCACAACCACAGACATGTTCAGTGTTAAAATAACATGAGCTGGGTGCAAGCTTGCTGGGTGAGCCCTGTGCCTGAGAACCTGCAAGTTTAATACTGTGATGAGTTTGATACAATGCTCATTTCCAAGAGCATTGAAAACCATGAAGCAATTCAGTGATGCATATGTAGAACTTCATAAAATATTATCTCTAAGAGGAAAATTGGCCAAGTGACAATATTCTTATGTCATAGGTAATTAGGTAAGCTCCAGAACGTTCAGGTTAATAAAAGGAGATACTGATTTCAAAATGCTAGAGAGAATGCAAAGCCTGGAGTCAAAACTTTTAGTTGCAAACCCAGAGGGACAGGCAGGGAAATCTTTTCATCAGGCTTCCTAATTTTGGAGTATACAAGCGATCTATCAGGCCAAAATCTCTTCACTATTACTGAGTATTATTAGTGGATATAAATAACAGTATTAGTGTGAGTGACTTACAGTATCCAAACCTCAGATCTAGCTCAACAGTCCCAGTGGTTTGGGCTGTTTTTAGTCTGCTGCTTCTAGAGGCAAAAGAAAAGCCAAAGTCTGTTTAGACTGCCATGACAAAAATACAATGTAGACATTCCAAAATTAGTACTAATTTAGCCAGCTTTACTCTAGCAAGCAATTCACCCACAGCAGCACAGAACTTAGGACTGGAAGCAAACCCAGTTGTTAGTCAGAGGACCAGCAACTTAAACTTGGTGTCAGGTTTGTGTTGCCCGGCAAGTCCAGCTTGTGGGCTGAGCTCTCCCAAGTGGAAGGAAAACTGAAGGGAGCCCTGTGTGTCTGTGTGCAGTGTGTCAGTGTGTCTGCTGCTGCCCAGCTCATCAGAGGCTGCAGCAGAGCCAGGGCAGCAGTGGCAGAGATAATGTCAGGAGAGGCAACAAGAGCAGCAAGCTGGAACAGCAAAGGCAACAGCGGATGATAGTGTGCATGTTGGAGGAAGGAAGAGGGTAGTTCTCCCCCAGGGAGCACTTCCAAAGGTCATTGTGGCTAAGATGAGACCACGTTTGTCCCCCTCCACCTTCCCCATGCCTCCAATGCCATCCCGGGAGACACCGCACACTGATGCACTCCCCGTGCCCTTGTGGCACACCTCTGGGTATGCAGCACATCCACCCAATCTCTGCTATAAAACCACCGCTTTTTGCTTGCAACATAGCCCACAGCTATTTCAGATACTTTGAACTGAATAACCAACAGTGACGTGATAATTATGTCTTAGGGTCGCAGGAACACCCCAGGGCCCAGAGGAAACCCAAGGTTGCTCTCTGAGTTGCAGAGGTGCAAACTCCAGCTATGCATACTGGTAATTTGGTATGCTTGGGACTGGTCTCTGGCTCTGAGTCCAGCTGGCAAGCAAAAGCACCCCCCAACACATTCCCACTAGAAGAAGGGGGCTGAACACAAATGATCTACTGGGAATGGTCTTGGGACCATGATGACCTCTGGACCATCTCTGGCAATTGTTTAACAGTGCTGGTGGGCACTGCTCAGAGCCAAGGACCAGCCTCATGATGCAGTGGTGCAGCCAATTCACTTCTCTTTAACCCAACCATCTCATTTACTAGGACAGCTATAGAGCCTTTTGGAGACAGAGCCTCCCTGAGTGGCTTGGGGCCAGAGGGTGGTCCATGGCCCTCTTTTATTTAGAGGGATAAAGATAGTCACAAGGCCTATATGCTGTGGCGGATATGAGCACTCAATGTCCTCAGCCCTGCTCCTCCAGGGTGGCAGAAAGAAGGAGAGCCCTGCACCTCCTGGCAGCACTGACAGATCTGTTTCTTCATTCACAAAAAAAGACAGCTCTTCAGATTTATTTAAATATCATCTATGTCATCTATGTGCCACTCTCAGCCACTCTGGTGAGCACCCACCACATGCTCACCCCTCTGAAGGTGATGGAAGTAGGCAGCGGGTACGCAGGAGGTGGTGGAAGCGAGGGCTGTTGTGCCTCGTGAGTGCCAACCCAGCACACTGGTGATTCCCTACACCTCTGCAGAAAAATCCCATTTTCTCACGTAGCAGTGAGTGTGAAGAGTAGAAATAGTTCTTCCTCAGTGAGCCATGAGAGGTACAAGAGTAGGTAAACTTGCTGCCTTCCAGTCAGTCCTGTCATTTCTTCTGCATTGATTTATGCTTTCCAGAGAGCCAGTGCAGGAGAGTAACAGATGAAAACAGCATGCCAGCCCGCACTTGTGAGGAACATTTCCTCCTACCCCCTCAACCATCCAAAGTAATATTTTAATGAGGTAAAACCAAATTGTCTGTTTCCTAGAGCAGCTGTTTTAGCAATATCTTGTTGATTTGCTGTTAAAAATAATCTGGGCTTCAAAGTGCCTTGTTAAATTTGAGTGGTCAAAAGGGTATCTTCCATAAAAAAACCTCAGGTTCTTTCTATTTCCTTTTTTTTTTTTTCCCCCCCTTTCTCCTAGGGCATGATAGAAATGGAAAAGCAGAAATAGGAAGTTCAGGCCTATTCCTCCAAATTGCTCAATCTCTGCTTCCAAAACTGCTCAGGGAAAAATGGATGGGAACTTGCAGGCAGGGTATAAAGTGCTCAAGTGTTGCAGAAGTGATGCAGTCATTTGAAGGCCTGACTTGGAAAACAATATGTTTCTTCCTTTGACATGCTCCCAAGAATGTCTGCATTAGCCAACTTGCTTCAAGTGACAAAAGTCACTGCAGATAAATGCCGTGGATTGTTTATTTTGGAAAGGGACCAGGGCATAACTCCTCTGAGGTAAAGCACGGGGCGGTTCTTTCTTTACCTGCTGCGGGATCCAGCAGGGCGGCAAGGTGCTGCATGCTTGCTGTTCAAATGACTAACAAGACCTTTGTCTAGGCTTGAACTCTCATACCTGTTTTCAGTTCCTGACATACCTCGGAACCCCCACCGCCCTCCAAGCCCGCGCTGGAGCGCTCGGATGGCGAGCCTCTGGAAACAGGATGCCACTGGGACCCGTGGGGAAGACAAAGCCCCTCAGAAAGGCGAGCAGCCTCGGGCCACTCTAATTACAAGTCCCTGCACTGCTTGAAGGTACTCAGCTGACATGCCTGAACTGTGCAAAGACCTTCAAGTGAACTATTATACAAAGCTCAATGTATCACATGGTTGCGAAGCAGCTGCTAAGTCTCACTGTAAATGAGGCACAGAGATGATAAGTCACATACTCTCATATACAATGTGTTTAAGGAAACCCCCACCCTACGGTTTTTACTGCCTTAGGCTAGGATGAAACTTGGGAGGTGAAGGGGAGGGAGAGGGATGTGGGAAAGAGTTTTATGTGAAGACGTTCTAGTCTACATTAAGGATGTGTTTACTTCTAGTAGCTTTGGCAAGTTAATCATAACATGCATTTAAGTTCTTTCAATAACATCCCCCAAAGTGGATTTTTTTAAAATGTCGCTTCCCTGTTTAAACCAGCACAAAACTGTATATCAAGATAAATCTTCCATATGCGACACAGAAAGCAGTAGTTGCTAACATTTGGTTTCTCCTTTGCTCACTTTGCTTGGATATATACAAGCCTGAAATGTATGTTCTCAATTCAGATAGGAGGAGTGGAAATGACATGCTTTTGATGGCAGAGATATGACACACAGAAAGGCCGACGTGATTAATAGCAAAAATCTGGCAAAACAGAAGACGCTAGATGATATAACCCACAGTAATAAATACATTACTCGTGATCATCTCAAAAACAAATGAATACTGTGGCTAAGGCTAACTGGCTTCAGGGTACTGCCTTTAACACACCAGAGGAGGGGGTTCCTATAACCCAGCAACATGCTGTGGCTGCAGCCATTCCAAAATCCCTGATCCACAGAAATGCGTGGCTGGGAGGGATCTGAAGAAGTCATCCAGTGCACTGTACTGAGATGGGTGGCACAGCAGGAATCAGCGTGATGCCGAAATGGGAACTCAAACCCACAAGATCTATTATTCCAGGCTTTCTGCACTGTCAGTAGGTGGCCCATCTTTTCAAGATTTCCCATCCATCCATAGCAAAACCGAAATGTATACACACCCACCAAAATGAAAAAAAAAAGTTCCTTGTATCATGAAAATATTGCAAACCAATAATGCAAAAGCAAATTTAGTTCTCTTTTGAAAAAAGTCTGGAAAAAAAATCCTGAAACTTACTTAGCTGGCATGTGTACATTTTTGGACAAGCATCTATAATTATACACTAGCCTTCCCACACCTCCTCCAATTAATTTTTAAAACAGCTCTTTCAAAACAAAATTTTCCCTGTGTAAAAGATGTGCATATAAAAGATATTTAAAGATCTGTAAACGATAGCACATTATAGGCCAAACATATATGATTCCTTAGGCTGTGTTACAAAACCCACTGAAGTATGGCACAGAAAGTCAAAAGAGACAATGGTATGAAAGTATAGCAAGGAGCAGGTGATCAGATGTTACTAGGAGCAGCCAGTGAGAACCAGACAGACCTAGCTGGGCTTGCAAATCTTACTTTTCTCTATGGATTTGTTAGAGAAGAAAGATCTGTAAGACTAAGAGTAAATCTGGGGGCATGAGAATGATGGCAAGAGGTTCACACTAGCTACTATAAAGAGAAAATACTTAGAATCACAGAATCATTCAGGTTGGAAAACACCTTTAGGTCCAACCTTCATCCCAACATCTTCCTGACCACTAGACCATATCCTGAAGTGCTACATCTTCTCGTTTTTTGAACACCTCCAGGGATGGTGACTCCACCACTTCCCTGGGCAGCCTGTTCCAG